>CM076660.1:6601568-6676019 GCA_038496675.1 Rachycentron canadum | reverse complement strand
ACAGTCCTCGACCCAGCAGAGTGTATAAGAGACAGCCCCCCCCCACACACACACACACAAACACCCCCACCCCCACCTTGATGTGTATCATGCTCTATATATTTGGCGACTGACTTGCACACCACAAAGTTTTACTGAGTCATGAACCTTTAGTTTCCTAGGCTATAGTTAATCTCAACATTTTAAAATAACCAGTCTCATCTGATAATACCAAAAAGTGACAGGCTTGGACTTGTAAACCTTGGATTTTGCTCAGCGTCTTGCAGCCAAATCTTTATATGATATGAAAGTTGGAGAAGTTGCTTATTTGTCACTCTGTCATTCTGAAAGTGCAAAGGGATGGGTAGGGGTATTGATGCAGCAAGCAGTGCAGCTGTTGTTTTAAATAAAGCCAAAGACACATAGTTTTAACTTTCAGGTCACATGTAAAAAGGAACCCATTTATCCACAGACTCTAGTTCTTTCAACTGATGTGGAAATGGGGGGTTTAATGGTAGCTGTCAGCTGTGAACGTGCCCTAACCGCTGCATGTGCTTTGCAGGCCAGAGGGAAACACCTGTGTTTGCCATGCCACTTCTGCTTAAGACGGACTCTTGGGTGGAGCCTCTTTTCCAGTCAACCTTTCACTGGGAGTTCAAGTGCAGTGACTGCAAAGCTGCATCCAAAGAAAGGTAGGTGATGACATCATTGTAAGAAAATGTGAATTATTATCTACACCCCCCCCCCCTTCCTCCACGGGAAAATGGTCACAACTGTATAAATCCAAAATGTTAATGATGCTGTACTTTTCAGGATCCTGAAAACTCTTCCCACCTTCACCAATATCGTGCCCGATTGGCACCCACTTCATGCAGTTCATTTGGCCCCATGCAATGTATGCTGCAAAAAGAATCAGAGGAGGACGATGGTGCTGGAGAGGTGAGACCTAAGCTTTTAATGTGTCTACATTTTAGTCTAAAAAAACGTATTATTACAAGAGGCTTTACAAGGACTTGGCTTTTGCATTTACTTCATGTCAGCATCATAGCTTGAATATGCTTCAAATCACATTTGCCAAGTAGTGACACTTGTAGTTTTATGTAAACCCCTGGACAAATTACTTGTGTATTTACATATTTTTGAAGTGGATAGAAGCAAATTCAGACCCTTCAGCAAACAGACTTGCACTTGTATATTTCACAAACGTAAAACACAGGAAAAAAAAACGCAGTTGTGGCATGTGCAAAAGTGCCGCCACCCTCTTAAGCCGGTTCTTGGTAACTCCTCCTCCGAATGTTGAGCATGAGGCTGGAAATATTCTGCTCTGGGGTTGTGTGGCAGACGAAACCCTGCACAGATAGAGAATGTGGAAGAATGGATTCCACTAAATATCAACAAACTCTGGAAGCAAATATCACACAATGAGTCAGGAAAGTGAAACTCAAAAGAGTCTGGCTCCTACAGCAGGACAGAGAACCAAAGCAAACCCTCAAAAGCCACCGCTGACATCTTTAAGAAACACAAGCTGAAGCTTTTGGAACGGCCCTCACAGTTCCCTGACCTGAACATGATTGGAAAGCTATGTGTGTAGTTTTAACATGCTGTGTCTGCAAGACAGCCTAAAAATGTCTGAGAACTTGAAGTGATGTGCAGGAAGAGTGGGTGAAACTTCCTAACAATAGAAGAACAATAACAATAGAACAATAGAAGAATTCTAGCTGGCTACAGAAAGTGTTGTGATATCTGCCAAAGGAGAGGTCATTAAGTACTGTCTTAGTCTTAGAAGGGTAACCAGACACATGCCACAAGTACTCTTATTTTTTTCCTATTTTTATATTTTCTTCATGAATTTAATGTGTTTTTAATGTCCATTAGCTGCAGAAGTTGTCTTTAATTCTTTTGAACTTGTTTCCTTAGAGCATCCCAAACCTTGACATACAACAGTCTTCTTAAAAAAGTATCAGCAATTAAATAATTGATGACTATATAGTGTTGGTTACTAGTTTACGTGTGTCCATCCGTTGTCTTCAGACTATCTACACCATAATCAGTTGTCAAACATTAATCCTCAGGTTAGCAATATTACAACAAATGTCCTCACAGGACACAATAAGGAAGCTGTGCCTCCATAGCCACCCACACATTCACTAATAAACTTAGATTTTCTGTCTAAAGTGACTAAACTGACTGTCGGGGTGGATGAAAAAGATTAATTATTAATGAATCATACTTAATATATGAATTGTCTGAAAAGTTACAGATTTATCATTAAAAGTCAATGTTCACAAATAAATGTTAAAGGCAGGTATCTTGTATTTAAACATATTCCAGTAATAAGACGTCATGAATTGGCTGTGAAAAACTAAATGGGTAGGAACGGTGTGGAAACTGCAAACTAGGCCTTCAATGGTTCATCCATTTAACCGTTTTTTTGCTGTGTCTTTTGTTTAGTGTGCCTCCAGTGTTTGTGCTACACTTTGTTGAGGGGCTTCCTGACAATGACGTCAGACTAATCGCCTTCAACTTCGAAGGGAAACGGTACTCGGTCACCACTGTGATACAGTACGACCATCAACTGAAGCACTTTGTCACCTGGCTTTGTAATTCTGACGGTAGGTAGTTTGAGAAAAATTCAGTTCTGATTTTATAACATCTTAATACCAATATCAACGACTTTTCAAAAATGTAGGTTTGTTAATGAGCTTACAGTAAAGGTTTGTTTTTTATGCGACAGAGCAACTTGTTCGTTTCATGAATTACTTTGCCTAATTAGTTCTCAGAAGATATCATTGCTTATTGATGGATAACTGATAAGTTTCCAAGGGACATTTGCACTTGGTGTGAAACCACAGTTACTTAAGCTCATAATTGAATCAAATGAAAGTTCATATTTTTATTCCTCTTTATTGGAGTTTGCCAACAGCACATTCTGCTGGACAGTTCATGTAATGTTTAATTATAGAAGGCTCCAGCCATCTAGGGTTTTTCACTTTTATTTATACAGAATTTATTAATCTACCTAAGGTTTTACCAATACATTTGATCATTTTTTGCTATATCTACTTCCTTTGGATCTGCAGCTTCTTGGCCCAGATTCACCCATGAAAGAGATTATTGGTCTCAGTAAAACAATGTCCTGATCTATTTGTATATATTTCTATTTATTTCCATTATTTTTTATTTTTTTGGTCATAAAAAGCTGCTGTTATTCTTAGTATTAGGCTCAGAATCGTATCATGACACACCAGGTTACTGTTATTTGTTCTGTGTCCCTTCTCATAGGATCATGGCTTGAATATGATGACCTGAAACATCCAGATTGTAAGACCCATCAGAAACTCCCAGTCCCTGCTCAGGAGATGCACATTGTCTTCTGGGAAGTGGAGGAGGATGAAGAGCCTTGTGTCTGTTCTCCCACCAGCACATTTTCTGACTGTACCCTCTCTAAAAACGAGAGGAACCCCAGTCCAAGTGACAAAGACTCAGCTGCAGATGAACTGCTGACTCGCTCTCCAGATCAGTCTCTCTTCGTATCTCACAACGACACCGACATTGTCTGTGCACTGTCACTATCTGAGGACGGCAACAATATCATGGACACGACCCTTACAGCAGGTCTTGATGCGTCGATAGGTTCCACAACGCTGCTCGACACCTTCGAGGGCCTCAGTCATAATGACATTGTTACACTCACATTGGTGGAAATAAAACCCGATGCAGAAATGCAGCCCGTGAATGACAACAAACACACTCAGGATTTGAGTGTTCCCAATGAAATACCTGACACCACACCAGACAGCTCCTCCACTGTAATAGGCAGTGAAACGGGTGACGTCCCTGTTGAGCTTCCCAACACCTCAGGCTCGTCTGACCCTGAATCTGTAGGTGGCTCGTCTAGTGATCCAACATATGTGCCCGGTGCCAGGAGGGGACGAAGGAGAGGAACCGGCAGAAGCAAAGCTGTTAATAAACAAAAAAGTACAAAAGCAACGTCATCAAAAGCAGCGCCGCATGTTTCACCACCTCCATCTTCTGGGCCCTCTGAAGTAATCTGTAACAAACCTGTGGTTCCTGCTGCTCAGGAAAATGAGCAACCTGTTAAAATAACACAGCCAACACCTCCCCTGTTTTCTACCGATAACTCACCCCTGTCCACCACTCAGAAAATCCCCCCAGTGGCACCATCCCTAGACCAGAATGCTCGCTGGTCCTTCCTGCTCAGCAAACACCCGCTAAATCATGTTCAAAAGTCCACTGCAAAACTCACTCCCACCCACTCGCCCACCTCAGTGACACGATTAAAGCCCAACCATTCTACCCCCAACCCCGTGAGAAGACAGTCGGTTCCCGGAGGTCTGTTCCCCAAACCACAGCTCAGGACAGAGGAGAGTGAGTCTCTCCCAATGAAGGCTGCAGAAATGTACGGTGCATTCAGCGCCAAGAGCTCAAACGTGCCGAGTACACTCCTATCCCCTGCAAGTCTCAATGCCAAATCAAATCTGTCTCAGCCCATCACCACTCACCACCAGAAATCTCTAACAAATTCAACAATGGTACCTGGTGTGTTACTTCCTACGCCTAAAGCAAAGATGCTCCCTGAGATCTCCAAGAACAGCAGCCAGTCAAAGGTTCCCCTGGGTCTCAGCGACACTGAAGCCCTCAGGTACAAGCTGTTAAAGAAACTGAAAGCAAAGAAGAAGAAGCTTGCAAAGCTGAATGAGCTGTTGAGTCATCAGGGGGGAGCCAGCCTTCAACCAGACAGCACTGACCTGAGTTCCCCCAACACAGTTACCTCCAGTACGTATGGCGGCTCCACCTGCGACGACTTCCTCTCAGACCTGCTCTCACCAGCAACGACGGCCAGCAACCTGTCACCAGACAGCACCGGCTTCCTGGAGATGCTCACCAGCGGACAAGACGGAGCCGAGCAGTTGGACTGTGGGGTTAATGCTGTCGGTGGAGAGTTGCAGACGAATGCTTGCACGAACGGGGCCCACACGGAAAACTTCCTGGATGATTTTCTTTCACAGGCTGCAGCTCAGAGACCGACCGAGATGGAGAGCGAGGCACTCAGTGCACTTGAGTTTTTCATTTAAGCTGTGGAGGGTGGGTGTTGTCTGCAGGCTACAAGCACAGATAACAGCTAACATTTGAGAAAATTATGCAAAATATTAACAATCTAACAAACCTCATCTATCAGTGGGGATGGGTTCTAATAGCAGGTTCAATTTAGGATCCGGTTCCACTTTGATAAAATAAAAAAGACTTAAGATCCACAGCCAAAGAACCTCATTATCCTTGATTCTCCTTTGGTTTAGTTTATTTGTTAGTCTCTCTCTCTCTGTCTCCCCACAGGTTTGGCCAAAGAAAAAGACATAGAGATAAATGAATTGATGATAAAAACAAATGTGTGACAAGTGAGTGATGCTGTTGTTTAGAGTCAACAGAGGAGAGTACTCAATGAATCTGTTTAAATATCCATCAACTAACAGGTTAAGTAAGAATTTGTGGCATTTTTGAGAACTCGAGCAGGACATGCCCTCGGCTGGTGTTTCACTGTATTCAGTGACCCATCAGACTCTGAGACCTGGTCCACTGTGCATCCAAAGCATCAGCAGTTTATATTAAATTATACTAATTAATATTTTCACTGTGGTGATTTTACTTCAGCTTCTGTTGCTTGCGCTGCTGCAGCACGACCCCCCACTGAGGAGCAACGTGAGTCAGAAACAGGGTTGATGAATTTGACAAAGCTGTGAGAAATAGGTTTTTCTACATGACAGCGACATAAACTGCGGATATCTTATCTAACGTGTTTTCATTCCCCATCAACATAAATATTAAAAAAGACTCGATATGGATTTGGAACTGGATTCAGAGTCAGTAATATGCTATTGATCCCCATCCCTACAGATCAGCCAGACAAGCTGTAGTTTGCAGGTTAAAAGTAGAGGAAAATCTTTTGGTGTATTTATGTTGTTAATTTATATAACTTCATGAAGTTTGTATGTCAACAGTGGCGGCGATGGTGTGCTCAGCTTTGGATAAAATGTGTAAATCTTTAAATGTTCTCTGCAAGTTTGGCACTTTGTAGTTTGTATCTACTCTACGTATATGGGTTGTACAAAGCATCACCTTTACAGCCAAAGCTGTTTGCGCTGTTTTGAAAAATTACTTGAAGATTATAATGCTTAGAAATTTCTTTTTTTTTTTTTTAGGGTCATTTAATAAACACTTTAGATGACTTGTACATTTGCGCAGTGAGAGAATTATGGTTTTGATATTAAACTTTAAGAAAATGTGTGGGCTCTTTTACATAATTAATGCTTCCCCCAACCAGGAGAAAAACATGCATATGTTCAGTTTTTATATATTAATTTTAAAGTTACTGTACATATTATGAATGATTTTTAGTCATTTATTCATTTTTCACTTCATTTTTAACCAAAAACAACACTTAAGCAAAAAAGTAAAATTACAAGTTATGACTAAAAATAACTGTCTTCACTGTAATGAGTGTTATAGAAATATATTATAAAATATAGTATAAATTCCTTGCATATAAAATTATACAAATTAGTCTCACTGTGAGAAATCAAAGTCTTCAAAATCAAAATCTTGGTTATAGTTGTTAAACTGGAAACTAAATCTGCCACAGGTGGAGTAAAGTAAACACAAACAAAGTGCTTTGAAATATCTAACATTAGAAACTGATAGAAGAAAACAGATTACTTGCAATAATGGCAGGCATAAAAAAAAAAATCTCATATCTTTCATTTGAATCATTAAAAAATTTTTACAGTTATATGTTTGGTCAGTGTTGTTGCACGGATATTCAATAGTCTAGTTGTTTTTCTTTTAAACAGATAAACATGAACTAAACAGGCTTTTAATCGACCTGTATTTAGCTTCTTACATGAATTGAAATGAGTTTTAAGATGGTGCCATGAAACTCAAGCTCCTGTTTTAAGGGAATAATTGTTAGTTACAGGTTTGTGCAAATGATTTAACACATTATGATAATTAACAAGACTAAATAAAAAGGAGGATCAGTTCCCATACCGGGAGTCGAACCCGGGCCGCCTGGGTGAAAACCAGGAATCCTAACCGCTAGACCATATGGGACACGATGAGCATGGGTCGTGTTACTCCAACTAAATGAAATGACACGGGTCCAGGCCCGTGTTTCTCTTCGCCTCACCTGGCGGTCACTGACCCTGGATCACCTGTGGTAACTGGCGGGAAAACACGTTCATAACGACACCCGGAAGTTACGTCACCGACAGTCACATAACCAGAAGAGAATAAAAAGCTGTAGTAGAAATAACATTCAAACATCAAAGTGTTGTTATTATATATATTATATTACTACATTATTATATGTTTTTATAGAGCCTATATTTATATATATTTTATATATATTTATGTCACTTGTTGATTTGATGTTGATTTCACTGTCATATAGAAAACAAAGTAGAAATGCAAAGTGTGAGGAGCTGGTACCAGTGATTTCTTTCTTTTGACAGTTTTCACATCAATAGTCTGAATTAATTTTCTTATCTATGAATGAATTTAATAATTTAATCTCTATACTTGCTACAAGTTGGTTTCTGGGTGTCAGAGCGAAATAAAAATGAAACTCCATAAGGAAGTTAATCTGAACATTACTGTAGAGTTTGTCAGTGTTTAATAGTAATTCATTTGTAATTTAATCAAATTAAAGAGCAATTAGGAATGAATTCATTACATGTACATTTAAACGCTGTACAATTACTTTATTTGATGAGGCGTTCACAGTCTGAGTTAATCATTCTGTGATAAATTGACCTTGGGAACCTATTCATTAACATTTACAGTTTCAGTTTAGTTTAGTGGTCAATTTAAAAACTGATATAAATCCAAAACTCCTTCAAACACACAACATCTGTTTATGTATTGTTGACCCGAGAATTTGGGGACGGGGTAAAGTGGCTTTAATGGAATTAATTTCATCAACAGGAAAAGATTTGTGGCACATCCAACATCTGTTGGATTAAACTGTGGAGAATCAGTGGGGAAGAAAAGCAGATGAACGTGCATTACCATTCAAAAGCACAGGCAGGTGCTGTTTGACTGTAGGTGGGCCACAATAACACAGATACTGAGAGCTTGTTCATAGCTGTATTTGACCTTATACATTCAAAGCCTTGTCCCTGCCCCTGTATTTGATAGCAACAGTTACTGGTTAGAACAAATATTATAAGACAAATATTTTACACATGAATCATATGATCAACTTATAAAATATAATTTAAGTACATTTTGCTGCTTGTACCTTTGTATTTCTACTGAATATCTTCATTTCTGCGATTCCACTGCAGTTAAACATTTCACTGCCACTGCAGCTGAATTTATCATAGAAGGAAAGAGTCCTGGTACAAGGTTAAAAAGCCACTGAAAGGGGTGAAAACTAAAATATACAATAACAGCAATATATACTTTTTTTTTTTTGCAATGCTTAAAAGTGCTTGTACCTGTGCATGCAATGTATTGAGTCCCATTACAAACACACACAGAGGAAGTAGCAGGGAACTTGTTTGCACCCCTCTGTTTTAAGCCAGAGGATCATTTACATAAAGGGGAAGCCACAAATGATTGTGTATGTGGGATGGAGGAGAGATAGGGACAGACCTGGTTTATGTTGTGCCACTGCCTGTAAATATACATTCACGCTCTGCCTCCCTTGGCCTCGGCATCCTCCTGCTCCTGTGTTGATCATGGACTCTGATGAAGTGGTGAAAAACATCTACCTCCTGGTCACCGTCACCCTCCTCAGCGTGCTTCAGAACGGTGAGAACAAGAGGGAGCCTCAGTCACGAATACTGCTCAATATAGTTTTTTATATTTATAGTTTATGATGACAGTTATGATTCAGTTGGTTTGATTGCTTTTCTCATTGTCTCTGTGTTTCAAGTGTTCTTTGCCCAGAAGGTAGAGAGGGAATGTAATAACCAAAGGTCTTTTGAGCGAGTGTCCTGTGCCAAGTAAGTGCCATTTTTCTTTGTTAATCACTTCCTCTGTTAATCCAATCCAACTTTGTGTGATTCTATTTCCTACTACAAACTTTCCATTTGGTTTTACACTCCCCCCATTGTGACTTTCATGGAGAGTCAGGCCTCATTTGCCTGAATGCTCCCAGGCAGGGGGCGGGTGGGGCTCATTTGAATGCTTGCTAGGAAAGCAACAAATAGCCCTTAAGAAACATTTAAAACATTTTTTCCCCTCCAGCTTCGAGGGAAAAACCAAACAATTAGAGCTGATTAATCCAATGTTTGATCAGTTGATTTTCTCAGTTCTACATCATTGTAAATTGAAGGTGATTTGGTTTCACGTTGTTGGTTGGATACATCATCTTTGGCTTTGGAGCCTGAAATGGACATTTATCACCTTTTTTCTCACATTATAAAAAAATATCATTAATCTGTCAATCAGAAAAATAGTCAACAAATTCATCTATAATGAAAACCACCATAAACTGCAGCACAAGAGATACTAACACTTTTGCTGCACACACTTCATCACATATACGCCCTTTGACAATTAAGATAGTATTAATTTAAACAGTTTTATATTATAATTGATATAACAGCTTAGTCATTGTTCGATGGACTTTATTACCAGCAACGATGCGCTTCCTGTTTTTAAAAGGAAATAACCGCACCACATCCTGTCTTTTACATGATGTTAGAAAAAAAAAGGACAAATGTGATGCAAAGGTTTGGTGACGGTTTAAAACAGACCAGATTCTCTGAATCAGCTTGTAAAGCAGGGTGTGTTTTGGGTAACTCTCCCAATGTGTAAGATTGGAAAAAGGTTCGAGGGTCATGGCTCTGTGCAACATATTGTACTGATTATTTCAATTTATTGCACCAGCCAGTTCGTGCTGACTGTGAGAGCAGGCTCAGTTTTTCCTGGCTTTCCTCTTCAGCTCTACTCCATTAACACTCAGAAAGCCAAAGGTTTTTTTGTTTGTTTGTTTATTTTTCAAAGTCACTTCTACTCTGCAGTTTCAAAACATTTCGAAAGATTTCTAAAAAAAAAAAAAAAAAAAAAAGAAAAGAAAAATTGTGCGGGTCATCAGTATCAGATTGGGTTGTCGTTGGGGGTGACATCTTGGAAATGTGCTAATTACACATCTTGTTTGTGTTGTTTCCAGCCGTAACTGCATGGATGCTTATCCCACCTTCCTGGCAGTGATGTGGTGTGCCGGTGTGTGTCTAAATCAAGGTAATCATTAATCAGTCACCATAAAGGATTTTTCGTACTATAAATAAAACACACCCACCCAGAGAATGTGCAACAACTGAGGGAGGTTGGGTGGATGTATAAGAGTAGTGTTTGTTTTGGAGATGTACAGATTATTTCCTCACTGTGTTTGAGAAGCAGCTTTAGAGCTTTAGAGCTGCACTACATGCCCAAAAGTCAGTGGAGACTTTGTGTGATTTTTAGATGCTTCATTCCAAAACCATGGGAATGAATGTGTTGATACAACAGCCTCTTCTCCTCAAAGATTTCAGGACCTGGCCTTGGGGAGTTTCTCTTATTTATTTAGCCACATGAGCATGAGAGATTTCAGGCACTGATAAAGAGCGATCAGGCCTGATGCCCAGTCTGTGTCCCAGGCTCATCCCACTGGTATTTAATGGGGTTAAGATTAAAACACTTCCTAAATGCGGAAAAAACATTTCTTCATAGATCTGCCTTTGTGCAAATGCTGGTTGCTTAAACAGGAAGGTTGATGTTACAAGAGTAGCTCTTTGTACTGAACAAATTCCTATTGAAATACATCTAACTAACCCTTAATACTTAAAGTGGGTTGTTACAACTGACTGAAAACTAATTATAAAAATAAAAATAAAAATATCCATATTTCAAATAAACCGATGACAACCATTCACTTGCTACATTTTAGCAGCAGCAGCCCTTAAGCATTAAAATAGCAAATAAACCACATTAGATGATGTTTTAATTGTAAACATTAAACCTAAAGCAGTTTCTTTGGTGAAGCAGGGAAGCAGGAAAGTAGGAGCTTCCAACATAAATGACTTGCAGCTTTATTTTCTTTCCCTTTCCTGTCGTCTGTCTGAAGCTCCCGCTGCCTTTGCCGGGATCATCTACCTCCTCGTCAGGCAGAAATACTTTGTTGGATACTTGGGACACACCTCTCAGTGGTAAGTGAACACGTGGGATCTGTGCTCTGTGTGCGTGTTAAGAAGCATGGTGTAACAAGTTTTTAAATCTCTGCGTAGCACCCCAGGCTACCTGTTTGGGAAGCGCATCATCTCCTTCCTGTTCCTGATGTGCATCGTGGGCATCTTCAACTACCTGCTGCTGCGCTTCTATGGCAGCGACTACAAGGAATACGTCCAAACCATCACCGGCGCTGCATCTGCTCTTCTCCTCATCCCTTAGCCCAGCGTGCCTCAGCTAAAGGCAACAACACTCACCCACATTTATCTTTTATCTATTGAGTGAAAACACAGTCTCATTTTTTTTGTTTGTAAAAGAGCTTTTATTGTATTTGAGTTTGGTTAAAAAAAATAAAATAAAAACTGCTCATCAAACAAACGCTGATTCATTGGTGCAAAAGTCTGCAGACATTTGATTTTGCAGATACATTTCAAATAATACCAGAGTTGTAAATCATAAGATAAATGCACAGTTAGTTACAAAAATATACAAGTTAGACATGATTTGCCTAAATAATCTTCATGCCATCCAGAATTTACTTGTCTGTAGTTTCCATCCATTGAATAGAAAAAATATTTGGATCCAACAGCAGTTTTTAAGTGAGTTCCTGCAGCCTAAAGAGGCCGACTGGTCCTTCACCTGGCAGGTTGTTATTAAAACCGTTCATTTATTGAACCTTTTCCAGTACTTTCCTGAGGAATCAGACCGAGGCTTCGCCAAAAACTTGACTTTTCCGACCTCTTCATCCACCGCTGGTTCAGGTAAGTCTTAACTTTAATGGTAGGAGATACAAGGAGAGGAGGAAGGGTTAGAGAAACCTGTGGCACAGGCAGAAAGTGTAGATTACTACACTTTACACAGGGATATGAGGCAATTACCTTAAAGTGTCTTTTGCTGAAGCCGAACCAGTGTGGGAAATCAAAGAGGGCGTCAGAGTAATATTTCAGCGTGAAGGAGGCGTCTCTCCAGACGGGTTCAACTTTTATCAGTTTGTCGGTTTTGATGTGGATGTTTTTTGCTGCCCAGCTGTCCAGTGCTTCAGTCAAGTCAATCTGACATAAGGGAAGGTCATTGTCAGGAACAAAAATGGACCATTTCTCCAATAATCAGCAAAATAAACTAACTGTGCAAGTGTATTTAACAGCACAAAAGTGACAAGTGCAAGAGAAAGAGTGGAAAATCCTGCTTACATCCAGCCTGTAGCTTTTCCCAGCGACAGAAGAGATGGTCCAGTCCAGGCCTCTCTCCATCTGCCACCTGACTAGAGGGTCATTGCCGTCAATGGACACCACGTACTGCTTCAACACTGAAACAGGATCATAGATAAAAAAAAGCAGAAGAGGGAACTGAGGAGGGGACAGGTTTGCAGAAAATGCAGTGAGTGTACTGTGCAGTCACTCTAATTTCTCCACCCCACCCATTGCAAGCATCCCAAGTCTGAAGGCCAGCATGAGTCACCCATGCCACCAAACTGCGTGACCGACTTAGCAGCCTCAAAATGCAAGAAGTGGTGCCTTCAAGGACCAGCTTCTGCTGTCTGTTTGTTTGAGAAAGTTGAAGTTACCTCTGACTTCTCTGGCTGCCTTTCTGCTGGTCGCTGAAAACTTGTCCTGACAGGCAGACACGAGCAGATAGATCCTCTTGGACAGCAGGTCCTTTCTCATGCTGGTGTACTCCCATAAACTGTGCATCTTCACTTTCCTGTCGCGGGAGACAAATCAAACAGTTTGTCTGTTTGCTTGTATAAATAAAATGCACGCGTACATGTGTCCAAACCTTATTTTCCCTCACCTTCCCAGCGAGTTCTCGAAAACTATTTCCCCCCTGCAGGAGATGAAGTGATCGATGAGCACCAGGCTTTTGTCCGGGTCGCTGAGGACTCGGTAACCGGAACCCAGAGCGCGGACGGAGAAACCTACCGGGGGGTCTCTGAGAAACTCCCCCACCTCTGTCACCCTCATCCGGCTGTGGGACCCTTTGTTTGGCCCCATGGTGTCACACGTTCCCGCTGCTGTTTACTTTTGCTTGACTCGGGTCCGCAGCCTCAATAACCTCCAACCACAAGTCAAGTTAAACGTGTTTACATCCGCGAGACTTCCGGTCCTCATTCGCCAAAATAAAAGTGTATGCAGCTGAAAATGAATCGATTACGTTTCGTTACGTTTTGTTGAAGCTATTTAAGAAGCAAAAGCACCAAACATGATAAATATAGACAATAAGATCTGGTTTTAGCTTCTCAAATGTGAGGATTATGAATATAAATAAATATAAAATATATTTTGACAATACCATAAAAGTGCATTATTATTATTATTATTACTATTGTTGTAGTAATAATAAAATTAATAATGAGTGATATTTTATCATTATTTATTATTGCTAATGTTTGAAGTCAATATATTGATTAGTAGAAAATTGGTTCATTTATGAAGAAAAAGTTCCTACTTTGTGTCAAAAAATAACTTCAAACTCAGGCTCTGTAGAAACTGTAACAGGCATTTTTCATGACCACAAACAACCAATGATGAATTGTTAGTGCCGTTCTATAGAGTTTGAACAATAAAATGAACAAAAGTGAAGAAATGTAATCAGGTGTTTCAGATACTCACTTGGGTGATGTGGTGGTTTCCTATGTTCCTACTCTCAAAGTAATCGTTGTGCTTTTATTTTGAAGGCATTATATTTACTCCTTTCATTGCACATGACACAACTCTTCCAGAAGCACTCTGACAATGTTAGTAGTGACCAAATGGTCTTGTCAAAACACAGCCTCTACAAAACACACATAAATGTGTAAACAATTATAACAAATATACAAACAAATTAATGAATAAGAAAAGATGGAAGAGTGAAGAAGAAGCGGAAGGAGGGATGTACGACTTTATGGAAAGCCACTTGTAGGCAGCACTTGGCCTTGTTCTTGGAAATAACATCACTCTTCAAACCACGTAAGGAAAGTTATAGCACCTAATGTGAAAAACTGGTAAATTATGAGTCACCTGAGTCTTTGTGCTGCAGTGTCATTTGTATTTCCTATCAGCTTTTCGGTTCTTTCCTTCTTCCTCCCTATTTTGTTCAAACAAAATGTTTACTCAGACCTTTTTTCATGTAAATGACACATTACACAGATTCATAAATCTTGTCTAAATCATATACCTAATTTTTTGTTGTGTGTCTATAGTCCTTTGATAATGTGATACTTTGCCCAGATGTGTGAAAGTGAAATTTAACATCTGGTGCTTCTGCACAAATAACAGCAAATAACATTTCTTCAAGCTGCTCTTTGTCTGGTTGTCTTTGTGCACAGTTCACTTTATTTGCACAAAAATGTGGACACTCACAACTGTGGTTTCACAGCAGAACCAGCCTGTTTAATTTGTGTGGCCACGAAGTTCGTGTTTAGCCTCTGTGGTCAGGAGACTATTGACTCATTTGTTCTGGATGTTTCCTGCAGTCTGCTTGTCCCTCAACAAAAAAACCATGCTTTCAGCCCGTTGTCTGGAAACGTCTTGATTTTAAGACTCTATAGATCGTAGAAGTCCTACACTCCCATGACGTTACCTGAGGACTGAACTCTTATTCTCCTATTCTACCAAAATAGCCCCTGAACACCCTGAGTCATTTGATCAGCCACTCAAGCACTGTCTTCTTTTGAGACTTTATCCCTTTTTACTTTTCATTATGTCTTCATTTTTATCATTACATCTCAGATGTGTTTCCATTGGCATTCCTTCAAAGTATTTGACATTCTTTGAAATTCTTCCATATTTGTTTCATTCTCAGTACAGTATGTTCTTCAAGCCTACACTCCCATTTGTTTTAAATTTGCATTGTACTGTCTTGTGCCAAACTAGCAACAACTTGATATAATTTAGGTAGATTGCCAATTAGTCAGTTTTATATATATATATATATATACACACACATACACATATATATACATATATACACATATATATACACACACATATATACATATATATACATGTATGTGTGTATATATATACACACATATATGTATATATATACATATATATATATACACATGCATACATACATGCATACGTATATATACATATGTATATACATACATATACTTATATTATGTACTGCAAATGATGATAGACCATTTATTAACCCTTAAATACCTCCACTGATAGAGAAAATTCAGATAGGTATGCAGTGTTCAACAGCAATGTAAGTATCATTTTTGAGGTGTAAAAAGGTCTAGAATTAAAAAGATGCCAATTTACTGTGGCAACTCCTGAAAGACTGTCTGACACAATATTGTCGTGGTGTATGGTGATTTCAGGTAAAGTGGGAAGGTTTTCCAGCAAAACACACTAAAAACCATTTGCCTGGTCCAAGTGAAGCGATGCTTTTTCATTTGAACATTTTTTTGAATGTTTCTTTTTTGTTTGAAATAATTTTGTCATTAAGTAAATAAACTTCTGCAAAACGGGCTTTCAACACAGAGATTTGCTGATGGTTGAGTTTGAGAAGGGAAAACAGTGAGCGAACTTTAAAAAGTGTTGCAATTGACAGCATTTTCTGAGATGTAAGCCAAGGATGAGGCACTGTGGCGAGCTCACATGGAGAAATACTGGAGGACAGAGATAACAGCTGTGCCCCAACACAGCACATGAGCACAGATGGAGCACCTGCCTTATTTAACATGGTGCGGTCATTGTGCCCTATTACTAACTACTGACACACAATCATAACAAAGCATGAACAGCATTAAATCTGAAAACAACAGTAATAAAACAACATGGATCCGGACGCTCCCATGAGTCTTTGCTCCTGAAACCACCATCAGTCTCAGTCTCTCCAGTCACTCCACTGACTCTCATGGTCCCTGCTCTTTGTCTTTGTCTTTGTGTTTGTGTAGCTCAGTGTGTAATTAGTGACAGTTGTATTTCCTGTTAAGAGACAAAGGTGAGTGTCCAAGCGTGGGCTCTGAGGTGCAAGTCAAAAGAGCAGCGTGGACAGTCGGGGTGGAGTAGACCGAGTCGCCCGGTAGCAGCCCGGTGAAGTCGGTGTCCGCTGGAGGTCGCTGCAGCTCCGCCCGGACGGGCTGTGTCAGACCGAGCGCCTCTCAACAGTGCAGCGGAATGTAGCTAACCGCGTTTCCTCGGGCCGCCGGGAAAAGACGGTGATTTCAGACGAAAGCCGGCCTCCTCGGGAGTCATGCCGCACCACAGTGTGGCCAGCGGCTGCAGACTGGTCGCTGTGCTCCTTCTGTGGCTCGGTAAGTGGCGCCAATGTCCTGCCGACGCAGCTACCATGCTAACTAACCCGCTAGCATCAAGCAAGCTACACTGCGTCAGGCTGGCTGAAAGACACAGGAAACCGCTGCGATTTGGCCTTCAAAGTAAAATATCATCACGATAGAATAACAATAAGCCAAGAAGATAACAGCTGAGAACGTGTCAGTAGATATCATTATAATATCATTAAAGCTATATTTAAACATAGAAGATAATCCATCGTACCGCTGTGATAGTTATCTAGCTATAAAAGATTGGAATATTTTATTTTGAAATGGTGGTTTTATTCCGTGTAAATTGGCAGATCACGATCAAACGTGAGAGCAGGTGATGGAAACTAATCAAAGTACGTAGAGGCAAACAAAGTTTAATTAAATATCTGATGCAAAATGTATTAATTTTGTTTTAGTTGTTTCTGGAAATAAACCACTTTGAAAAGTGTGCACAAGCAGATTTATCCAGAGACTTGATTGTGAATTTAGTTAAATTCAGTGTTACAGTGAAATTGAACCTCATTTCATCCCATGGTCAGTTTTCCTTCTTCTCTTCATTTTAGTTTCGCATGTGCAACCACTGAAATTAAACAGCATTTTACTGTGATCCACTTGACCTCTGCTACACATTAAATACAGTGCACTGATGAAATATTGTTATATACCAAATTGGTAAAAGTAGAATTTTAACACAAGTAACAGATTTTTCCTGCTTTTAAAAAACAAACAAACAAAAAAAACACCTCTCACTTTTACACAAAGCACAGTTTACAGTTTGATGACACGATAACACTGTTGTGTCTTTCTTGCCGCCTTCAGGTCTCTGTGCTGAAGACAGACACACATGTCGTACTCATGTAAGTGCCAGCCTCACATTTGTGTGGTGATTATGCTTCATCATGCAGCTCAGCAGCACGTGTCAACTCTGACTCCCCGCAGGCAGCAGAGCACCAGGAGCACACAGCACACAGCTCTGATGGTGAGTGAGGGATTTCATCACAGATGGTCAGAAAGGAAAGCAAATCACTTCTGTGCTGCATGTTAACAGGACGTTATTTTCCATGCCACCATTTTGAATTTGAAGTTAAATGTGTGACTGAAAAGGTCAACCCGACACCAACATCCTTGTTGATTGTAAATGACACTAAATTAATCTGATAAGAGGAGAAGTTGAAGCAGTAGCTCGACATTTGAGGAAATGTCTTTTCCTTTGTTGTTGACAACATCAGCATTAATCTCGTTTGTGTGTTTTCTAAAAGGAAGTAATAGCTACTAGCCAGTTAGCTTAGCTTAACATAAAGCCTGGAAAAAGAGGGAAATGGTTTGTGAAAAGGAAGCCAAATCTACCCGCCAGCACCTTTAAAGCTCATCAATTAACACATTGTATCCTGTTTGTTTGCTCCATACAAAACTACAACTTAAAGATGATAAGCGGTAGTTTCAGCAGCGATTATGTGTGGATCTGTTTCTTGTTTGGGTGCAGTGACTTTGTGCAGTCTTCATGGCAAGAAAACGTAATTATCAGATCTTATCCAAACTATACACCTCAACAAGTTGGATTCAAAAGAAGAATTGACATTGTACGATGTCACTATTAGAGGGATGACTTTAATGAAACGGTAAACATGTGACATGAAATTTACTTTAATTACTGCAAGTACAAAAATACAATGAAATCATTAGATTGATGCATGTTTCTCTTACTTTGCATCAAAATGTTTCTTTGCTTGCCCCCTAGAATTTGCTTTGGTGTTTTGGTGCATAAAATGATATGAAATGATATTAATAAATATATAAATAAAATCCAATATAAGTATGTACTCTGTGCAACAATATGAGGCCTAAATGTTGGTGAATGAATGATCCTAATTTGTTATTGTCATCCCTCTGCCTTTTCTGTGAGTGCTCTTCTCAGGATTGGAGCAGGTGGTGTTAGTGATCCAGAGTCAGAGAAACTCCTACCACGCCCGTCGAGCTGTTCAGAGGAAGGTGGAGATTCTGCAGCAGGCAGCTGAACTAGGACAGGTAACACACTGACAGGCACAGAGGGCTTAGCTGTTAGCACTGTGAAGCTCAAAAGATTGAATTGAATAATAATTATATATATAATATAAGAATAATAGTTTTGTCTGTCATCAGGCTTAGAGTGTGGAAACTGTAAAAATAAGAAGGAAGCAGAGGAACACAAGTAACTCTTGAGTCTGTCACATCTTTTCTTCTACTGAAGCTAGCATGCTAACCAGCTAGCCACACACATCTCATCACTTTCCATATTGACTCATCGTAGCCTCCCATCTGAGCAGAAGAACATTCTGCAGGTGTAGATACACGTCTTTGGTCCAGAGTAAAATATCTCAATAATTATTGGATGGATTGACATGAGACTTTGAACGGGCGTTCATGGTTCCCAAAGGATGAATCCTACTGACTTTGGAGGTCCTCTGACGTTTCATCTCAATATTCTAGTCACTGAATACTCGCTGTGCTTCCCTGACAGAGCCGCTGCCATGACTGTAGAGTAACTGCAAAGAAAGCCTTTCATCTGCGTCGTCTCTCTCAATCATCTGACCAAACAGATACGCTCCTATTTCAATCAGTCCAGGTGGAATGAATACAGTCCATTTCAATACAATAACTAGTATTTGTCTGTGTGTGTGTGTGTGTGCGTCAACAAAAGTGCAATTTTGCATTTTACACACATGCTGTCACTACAGTGTACAATTTATGTATACCATATATTTATCAATACTAAATATTACATATTGACACAATACATATATACAATACAGTATTACAGTTCATATTTTTATATTTTTGATATATTTAATCATCAGCAACTTTGGAGCTTCTTATGAAAAATGGTCAGCAGCAGATAATTAACTTAAGTAAATCAATAAAGGTACAGGATTTATAAATATCAAGAATAAATATTGTAACCACCATTAAAGGCTGTGTGTATACCTACAGTGTGAATGCAATGTAGTGTGTTGGCAACAACAGTGTAAAGATGCTGTTAGCGTCTTTACTATCAATGTGTGCCAGTGACTTCTGGGGTTCGACTTCATGCATCACTGTGGTATTACACTGGTACCAATAGGTGTCCTCCTTGTCATACAGCTGTCCTACCTGGGATGAGAGGAACCGAGCTCTCGCACTGCAGTTATTTAACGATATGTGTCTGCAGGGCAGCTGTGAAAATTAATTTGTTCTAGACATCAATGAAATGAGACAACAGGCATATATGGACCCGACAGTAGAGACATAAAAGTGGTGATTTACTGTTGATGGGGAAGGATGGTGTGATATAAAAAAGAGTCCTGCCCTTGTCTTTCATTCTTCCTGTAACCTCATCTTTAATCCACAAAACCCTCCTGGATAGACAGAAATGGTAGAAGGCTCTGAGGAAAGATTTCCACAGTAACATATTAAAAATCCAAAATGCCTGAGGCTGCTGTAAAGAACAGAAGTTCTTCCCTTTGACAAATGAACATTTCCTGTTTGTGCACTCACCATAGTCTCTTATCTCTGCGTCTTCATTTCGATATCTGTGCATTCACACTGCTGTCTGGAAAAAACAACTGTGCTGTAGCAGCCGGAAAAACTTTAATCGCATGCTTTGTTTGTGAACACATCAGTGTAGGATTCGCTGGTGACACAGTGATTGAAATTGACACTTCTGTGATTGTTTTGTTTTGAAGCCATGTGTTGTTGTTGTGGTGATTTGTGGTGGTGATTTGATTTTTTTTTTTTTTTTTTATGCACCAAGTGACAGAAAGAAGATGCAGTTAGTGAGAATGTTGAGAAATATCAGTTTAGCTCCATGGCTACAAAATATACGCAAAGTTGTTGAGCTGTGCGTCAACAATCTCCACTTTGTCGTTCATGGCTGTTGTTGGCTGCTGTGAGCTCGGGGGGGAAGATGTTAGAGAAGATTATTAAGTATTCAGACCCTCTGCTACGCACTTGAAATATAGTTCAGGTTCCTCCACCTGTGGTCAACTCCACTGATTGGACATTGATTTAGAGGCGGCCCCTGTTTAGATAAGGTCTCACAAATGAGTAAAAACCAAGCCATGAGAAAAAAGGGGCTGCCTGCAGAGCTCTAGAGACAGGACTGTGTTGAGGTGCAGACCTGGTGAACGCTACAAAGCATTTCTGCTGCACTGAAGGTTCCTAAAAACACTGTGCACCTTCATCATGCTTAAAAGGAAGACGTGTGAAACAACCAGGACAACATAGAAGTGGCCGTCCTGCTGAAATCACGGGAAGAAGCACCTCGGTGTGAGAAGTGACCAAGAACCTGATGTTCACGCTGTGTGGAGATGGGACAAATGTCCAGTAGATGCTTCTTAAGAACAGCAAAGTGAAAACAATTCTTACTCTATATAATATATAGAGTCTTTTTTAATTAAAAGTAGCTCTAACTCTGTAAACTGTGCTGTATTCAATATGAACAATAACAACACAATGCTTCAGGTGTTATTAGTTAAAATAGTTCAAATGTGATCGGTTGTGTGTATTGTATCATATTTGAAGACAAATTTTTACATAAATTTAGTTTTTTTTTTTGGTAGAACAAACACTCAAAACACAATCTTGCAAGTAACAAAGATATAAAAAGGAAAAAAATGTTGGTATTAAGAGTCAACTAATATCAAGAGAAACATGACTGATGTGACATTGATGCTGAAAAAGTGTTTCAACTGCACTGCTTGTTCATTAAAAGCTCTTAGACAGAACCAGGTGTCTCACAACTAAAAGAGAGATGTTGAGAGGATGCAACAAATAATAAAAAAACAACGTAAAATCAGAACCAGACTTCCATGCTGTGAAAATAGCTCTGCACTGGAGTTGCTGATAAGAATACTTGTCAGCAAATAATAATACAACAAGTTTTTGTAAATAGCACATTTGGATGCATCTGCGTACACAATCATCTCTGCATGTGTGCTTGTGCTGACGGGCTGTGATGAGTGTGTCGTTGAAGCAAGAGCATCCTCCAGACTCGATATTTATCACAGCTAGATAGACCTTGATTGTTGCAAGCTGTCTGGAGCGAGGGCAGGTTGTGCGTCATGAGTTTGGATGACGTATAACCAGGTGTCAAGAGAGAAATTAAAGGTGGATTAAAACTCTCTTGACATGGTGAGAACTTACGATGAATGGATGTTTTATCGTCCACTTGTTGATGTGTAAAAAGGGTTTTGTCCTGCAACAATTCACTGAGATAAAATACTCAGCTGTGATCATGATGTCAGCAATATATGAGCAGCAGATTCACATCCACGTCTTTTCCACAACCTGGCTTAATACATGCTGTGAAAGACAAACATTTGGTTTATATCACAAGGCTCTTTGTTTGCTATTGGCTGTCAGTTTACGGCTTTATTCCAAGATGTCAGTGCCAGCGCTGCGTCTTTTCAGCCTCATCATCCAACCTCATTACAGTCGTCTGATTTTGCCGCTGCTCACATCTCACCACAGCAGACGGTTAAAAAAAAATAAGACCTTACGCCCTCAGAATCTAAAGTAGACATGTGAAGAAGCATGAGGACTTTCATCGTGTGTTTCAGACACGTGACATTGTTAATAGTGCTACATCAAACGGCTTTTTCACCTCCCACACAAGCAGCAAAGCTCTAGTTCGGGTGATGTCTTTCTGTCAAACACTTAAATATCTCAGCAGCTGTTAGTTTGATTGCCAAGTTTTCTACAGAAAGGTTGAGAATTGCACTTAAGAATGATCGAAAGAGCCAACACAGCAGTGAAAGGTGTGGCCCAAATAGAAGAATAAGACATGATTAACTAGAAAGGCACTCAGAGAGTCATACACCATAAACCAGACTCCATAGAAAAAAACAAAACTAATTCATAGCAAATGATCTAAATCTGACCCAAAACTTGGTGGGTTCTTTCCAGGCTCAGGCCCTATCCCGCCACCAAGCTCAGTGCAAATCAGCTCACTACTTTTTGTGTAATCCTGTCAAACAACAAACATACATGGGTTATATATAGCAGAAGCTATACACATTAGATCTTGATGAACGAGTTATTCAAGTTGAAAATCTTTGCTGACGTACATTATATAATTTGTTGAGCGCAAAATGACGTGACAACAGTCAGCTGAAACCAAACGATGCCCTCCTTGGCCCTGTGCAGCTCTGCTGCTGCTCTACCTGTGCAACCTGATGGGGCTGCAGGTCCTGCTTCATGCAACCAGTGACAAGGACATTAGCAAAGCACACAACTAGAGAAGAAGCAGTCAGGAAGGAGAAGAAAAGAGCAGCTGTGGCCACCACATGCAAAATCATTCCCTTTTTGGGGATTGTCTTGCTTTTGCCGCATTGGACCTGTTGTCATGATGTTGATATACTTGAAGTTGAACTGACTTGTGTTATACTGTGATGATCAAGCAGCGTATGATAGTGTTCTGCATTACCTTGTCACGCTCGCTTGTAGGGACTCGTGAACAGTAATGATTTGTTACATCGACATAATGCGCTGTTTCAAACGCCTCACTTCGAGCTCTGCGGCTTGCGATAGCATCCTCATTGTCATAAAGGCCTTTAGTCACTCATTGGTACTTGGTATATGGGTATAACTGACAGAGGGACTTGATCTCTGTTCAGATAAGAAAGAAGCTGACATTTACTTTTATTTCAGACCTATTTTTGGCTATAAATTAATACCTGTATCAGTGCTATAAATTACTACATGCAGGAGATTTCATCTGTACAGGCCACATGGTGAGGATGGGGGGGCTCATACAGTATCTTCTGAATAACTCTTTTATTATCATTATTGTTATTATTATGATTATTATGGGCTTAAAATTATAATTGAAACCACATAAAAAAAGCAGTACACACAGCCGAGTGTTGATGCACGACACGCTGCCACCCACCATCATGTTCTGGTGTATTCAGCGGATCATTTGTCAGTGTCAGTGCAGCATCTATTATTTCCCACAGGCTGTCAGTGAAGCAGCCATTTCCAGATGAGAGTCCTGCTCATCACCGTCTGTCCTCGTGTTATTACTTTTTTCTTTCACATCATATTTCCTCTGGAAGAACTCATTTCAGATACTTGTACCCTGCTTGAGTATTTCTATTTTGTGCTACTACAGACTTCCACTCCCAGCACGTTGAAATATTCTACTTTTTACTTTTAATTTTCAAACTAGATTTTTCATTTGAAAAAACATGATAATCTTGGAAAATAGTGAGTGAAAATGTGTTTGGGGCTATTTGTCATGTTTTAAATGTCAGTGAGCAAAGTGGCTGATATGAAATTTCCCCTATAAGCTTCTCAGATGGTTTCATTTAAATTTAAAAAATGATCCAATCTTTCATAAAAAAGCAAATATAAGAGAAAACTGAATGAAACATGAATGAAAACAGATGGGTGGAACAGAACTTTCTTTTCTCCGTTCTCATTTGTCATCTCATGACCTTTAGATTTATCTTGAGCCTTAGATTTATCTCCTTAACTTAAAACATCCTCTTCTACTTATGCATTAATGCACCAGAACTAACATGATAATAAATATATCTGTCACAAGGGACATTTTCTTTTTTCTTTCCTTTATTTAGAAATGATCAGATGGATGATCTGAAACATTAAACTTAAACACATGATACATGGGCTTTAACATATGAATCTGAGTCTTTGAGCAAATCTTGAAAATCTTGAAAAAAGCGTATAATGTTCTTCTTACCTGTGTTTGTGTTTTACCTTGAATAAAATTACCCAGCAGCACCTCTGTTGTTAAAGCTGTTCCATCAGTCTTCCCTCAGGCATCTTTATACTGGGCCCTCTAGTGGTAAAAAATTAGCACCATCGTCCAAAAGGACCTTTGTTCTCTTTGATTGTCATGTTGTGACGGTTATTCAGTTTTTTTCATGGATGTGAGAGATTTGGTTTTTTTTTTCCAAATTGGTGAAATAAAACAGTTTAAAAGTTATTTTTCTGTATGATCAAAGTGTGAGCCATGATTGTCAGATGATTTAAATAAATGTATATATATTTTTAACAGCCTGGTTTGATCCCTGGAAAAAAACACATTTATGTTGAGCAAATACTAAATTATTGTCCTATCCATCCTAAATTCACTTAATTAAGCATGTTTGTTTCTTAACTTTAACTAACTAAAATAAAAAAAGTCATAATTTAAAGCAATTAATACTTTACAGATGACATTGAATGTACAAACACCTCTTCTGAAGCATATTTAACCAACCAGGACGTTGAATTCAAACACATTTATCTGTATGACTCCATAGCTTTGTTTGCTTTTGTGCACAAAATACCAAGTTTGACTTGAGAGCTTTGTTTTACTGTGTTGTTTTCTCACTTACTTTCATCTTCCACCGACTGGAAGAGAGAGAGGTCTGTGCATAAATTAACTGCATGAAAATAATAATGGTGTAGAGGACTTTGTGCGCTGTATTTTATTTTCTCATATGACCGCAGGATGTTTGCAGTTTTCATTTGAGTACATTTAAGTCAAATTCAATTGTTCTGTGTCATACAGGGAGCTCCAGCCGTTCTTCTTCTCCATGAGCTGTCAGCGTACGCCGGTGACTGGAGTATCCTCCCTGCGCTTCCTCAGTGAGTGTTAAACACACATATGGAGATGATCAACAAATCAAATTCAATGAAATACAATACAATATAACTTAAGGCAGTTTTAATGAATAATTCCTGGTGTAAAGCTTTTGGCTTCTTGTGGATCTTTCCAGTCTCTCTGCCTCTTATGGCAAATCAGCATCCTGGTTTTTCTTCATAGAGGAGGAAACCAGAGTCTTGCTGGCTGCTCTTCTCCAGGTTCTCCACAGATATCAAGTCCACGAGGTGAGACGCACAATATTCCCAACAAAACTGGCTATATACAGTTGGGCTGACAAATTATATATTTTGATGATGTTTCCTGAAGCATCCTGTGGTGGATTTTGAGCTTTTGTTTTGGTTCACTGTCCTGCTGTAGAAGCCAGACTTTTGACTTGACTTTCTGCATAACATCTTCATCCAGGATTAGATGATTTTTAATTTTTTTAATTTAATGGAATCCATTCGTTCTTCTATCTGTGAAGTGTTTCTTACACAAAACCCCAACGGAGAACATTGCCACCCCCACCTTCACACTTGACAGTCAGCATTTTCCCTGTTTCCTAACTGCCCGTGGATTATCCAACTGTATGCTTTGCATATTTCAGACATTTTGTGTTGAGGTTGGAGGTACATTTCCCATAACATTTCCTTCTCTTGCATGTCGACCCTACTTGTGCATCAGTGCTGTGCGCCACCACTCCTCAGTTAAACCTCCCTGCAGGCTCTTACCAGTCACGTGGAGGTTTAGCTGAGCAGCAGACACAGAGTTTTATTTAAAATCTCCACATTGCAGTGGAAATTTCAAGCTGGAGGACTTTGATGTTTTTATAGCCTCCCATGCTTCATAGGCATCAATTAGATCAATTAGAGGAGCCCATTGTTGTTGAGCATCACCACAAGGTCGATTGAAACCGATACGTAACTTTTTTTTTTACCAAAAAGTGTGACTGTGAAATAAATACCTGGATGAATGAGGTGAGGAATCCTAAAAGTTTTTCTTGTAAGGGAATCAGGGATAAATTGCAGTAATAACAACAGCTATAACATGACACAGTCTGAATGTTTAATGTGCACAATATTAAACAAGTGATGCAGAGAAAACAACTGAGCGAGTCTCTTTTTTTCATCCTGCCCCGTTTCCCTCTTTGAAACTCACAGGAATGGTTTTTGGGTAAGCATATCCATGACAACGAGGCCTCCATCATCCACCATTATGCCTTTTCTGAAGACCCCAGTTCCTTTGGTTACCCTGACCCTGCAGCAGGCTGGGCTCTCAGCGCACCGTTGCTCCACAGGTGTGTGAGAGAGAAACGGCATCAATGTGTCACAACTATTATATACCTTAGACAGATAAAAAGAAGTAGCGAATATAGACATAAGAGATGAAGCCCATGAAAGGTTCCAGTTATCTCCATCATTGCACCTTTGAATCTGAAGCTGAAGCTATTTTCTAGTGCCTGTGTAATCATACTTGAAATATGAACAAAAAACTATGTGTGTTTGGTGTAAACGCAAAGTCAGAGGAATAGTTGAACCACAACTTTCAGATTTTCATGACTTTGTCTCACTATTGTAAATTCCCATTGACAGTGTAGGAAGGTTCCCTTAGTTTCTAATGCCATTTGTCGTCTTTCATCTTCTTTCCACTTTTGTGTGTTTCAGACTCGCTGAGCGGATACAACGCGAGCACCTGAAGTCAGATTTTACCATAGACTTGAACCATGAGGTACTTTGAATCTATTTCCAGGACTTTCGGGAATCTGTGTGTCATCTCCTGCCAGTTGCTATAGTAACATAGTTATTGTTATTGTCCCCAACAGTTTGTGCCTCGGTAACTGCTGTGAAAAGCATCATTATCACCGTGATCAGTGTCCTCTCTGAGGCTGCCTGCTGATCATGTAATGATGATAGACATTCCCTCAGTGACTGACTAGTCTTCTGTTCAAAAGCGCTTAGATTCAGCCCCTGCAGCCTTTTGTGATGGCAGCTGGTATTATATTACTGATGCAAGAGACCTATTACTGAATGGATCTGAGTATTTGTGTGTTGGGGGAAACAATCATGTGACAAATATATACTGCTTTGCATTTCTTGTAAAAACCTTAAAAGCACAGAATGATGTTTTAGTGTTTTATTCAGCTCCTCTAGGACAGGTTTAAATAAAGTCATGGGAAAAAAGTAGTTTTCAATGTAATGTTTTTTAATTAATCTAATCCTTGCAGTGGTGCCACAGTAGTTAAGTGGTTAGCACTGTCACCTCGCACCAAGAAGGTTCCTAATACTTCAGTAAATTCAAGGTCAAAGAAAAGTTGTGTCCACACCCAGCAAAGTTTATTAATTCATGGTGTTAGTCCTCTGATACAATTGAAATTCATAGCATGAGTCTAAGTTTAAGCAGTGTGTCCCCTTTGAAATTTTCAAATGAGTTATGGGTAATAGAAAAGAAATCATCAGCTATGTGAATTTAAACGACCAAGTTATGAGGAGCTTCAGAGCTGCCAGGAAATCAAATGGATTTACTGTTTGAGGACCCAGAGTGAGCTGATGCCCCCGTCCCACATTTTTTTACAATGTCAGATGCTTTTTTTCTATCCTTTTTTTGAACTAGAAATGGTTAAACTTCACATTTAGCAGAAAAAATATTCCTGTCACTGTCAAGCTATAGGACCTACATTTCTTTGTCTTTGTTTCTGTTTTTCTAGATCGCTTTGTATATCTGGGAGGAAGGAAATGGCCCAAAACTGACCGCAGTGCCAGAGTTTTGTACAGAGCCAAGAGACAACTGTGCAACCACATTTACAACCTACCTGCCCGACTGTGTATGTACAGCTCTTCACGACATTATACTGGGATACAGATAAAAATGAACTTTTTGCATGTGTGTTTTAACATATATGAGTTTGCTCATGGATGCATGCAGATAGATGTGTGTTCATTACACAGCAGGTAAACACAATATGTGCCATTCATGTAAGACCAGATTTATGTGTAGATGATTCACAGAAAGAACACAGTCAAGATCATCTGTCATGGCTGTTACTGAAGGTGTTTTTATACACCTTCAGGAGCATTTACAACTCAGCTGTTCATCTTAGTTAAATGTCAAACACTGAGCACATGATGCACATGGGGCCACAAGGATGAGTGAGCTGAGTCACTGTGAAGGCTGTGTGAAAACCAAGTACACATTTAACAGCACTGTGAGATAATGGATCACTGCCTTGGTTTGTTGAGCAAATAAAAATGAGCTCTATGGCAGATTTCAAGGTGAAGGCTGAAGTAGGAAGTGAGACACACAGGGAAAAACAGGAATGAAAGTCTTTACATCTGAATATATAGAAGCAAAGTACTCAGAGTTCAGTGCACCTTCCACATGGTAAAACATTGTACTTCACTCTTATGCTAGAACAGTCAAGAGGATGTAGATATCAATCCATCCATTATCTATACTGCGTATCTGTCATTATCTATAGCGCGTATCCGCAGGGTAGTCTAGTTCAGTCTATTGCAGGGCTGACACATAGAGAGAAATGCTCACAGTCACCCCTACATGCAATTTAGAGTCACTGATGTACATAAACGTGCATGTCTTTGGACTGGGGGAGGAAGCCACAACATGTAACATGGAAACTCCACACAGAAAAGCCCCTGACCCAGGGTTTGAACCCAGAACCTTCTTGCTGTGAGGCGACATCGCACCACCTGCAGGCCTTGATTAGAAAATTACAATATGCCCAAATACAATGTCAGCTGGTATCAAAACTACTCCTGCGTGGCCCATAGGTTGTACGTTGAAGTTCTTCTTTATTTACCTCCAGTTTCTTGGGTCAGGACAAAGATTTGAGCATTTACAACATTTATCCTCAGCAGTTATGAGAAGTCAATTTAAGTAGATGTGGTGAAAAGCAACCGGCTTATTTTATCCAGAATCAGACTCCTGATAAACTGCAGTCTCTGGATCCTGTTAGCACTTGTGTAATTAATGGTCTCCTTAACTTTACAGAAATTAATGGCTATAAGTTTAAGATAGAGAAAACTGTTGTGAATCTACTTAGGAAATGAAATGATTGTGGACTTTGTGGAGTAAACAAACTGTAAATTATGTGTTTCATTTTTCAACATCGTCATGTGGCATGGACATTTTAATTTTAGGTATAAATTGAGATGGAACAATAAATTGAGTTGAATTATAGGGAAGTGCTGCACCTCACACCCTGTTTGTGTGTGTGCGGGTGCACTTTTTTACCATCTTGTTGCTTTTGTGCGTCATTTATTTGACGACGACGAACATTGTTTCTGCTTCTCTCTCTCATTTTAGGGCGATCCGCTCTCAAAGGAGGACGTGTTTGTTGCTGTGAAAACTTGTCAAAAATTCCACTCTGACCGAGGTCTGCGTTTCTTATTACGTACCAGTTTTAAAAGAATCCAGTTTCATTAATTAAAGGCATAATCATAATCTGCAATGGTGGAAGCATTAAGATCATTTTCTTCAGTAAAATTACAAGGAATTAATGTAAAAATAAATTATTACAACTAAAAATCCAAGATTCATAATCCAGACGTATTAGCAACACATAACACAATAAAACACTGGTGCCTGTAAACTGATGCATTATTTTATATATAACAATAAAGTCAGTGTTGTTGTTATTGAGTCGAGGACCCAGATTTGAGCCTGACTCAAGTCCTGAAACTTGACTTGGACTTGAGCTCTGATGACTCGGACTTGGACTTGGGGTTAAGTGGCTCAGCATCAGCAGCATTTTACTGTTGTAGGTGGATGAGGTGGAGCTTGTTCTAACTTCAGACACAGTCGAGTGTCTTCGTCCAGTTCTCCCAACCTACAAGGGTCAGGTCTCCTTCTCAAGGTCAGGTGAATTCAGCTTTTAGTTTTAGTCTTTGATAATGAAATATATTCCATTAAGATGAGAAGAAATGTAAAACAAAACACATAAAAAGTAAAATAATTAAGTACAGTAAAAAAATGCACTGAAGTAAAATATTTGAGTAAATGTTCTCAGTTACTTTACAGACTATATTCTGTCACCTTCCTGCGAATCTAGTGAATAAATAGGCCTTAATATAATATAATATTACCAAATGTTGTCTGTAAATAGTAAATGTTTGAGTTGTTAAGCACCTAACCTAAATGTGAAGTTAGCTGACTTCCTGTGCTGCCCTTTTAGTGTAAAAGTCTGTCTGATCCTCCAAACTTGAGCGATGGTTGTTGCATTAACTCTTCAGTTTATGTTTATCACAGAAAAACTGAAAATTAAATGGAAATTTAGCTGCAAAAGTTTCACTGCAACCTTTTAATTTATCACTGCTGTTTTGTTTACTTACTCAACAGTCTGGTGGTCATCCAGTCCCTGTTCACCTGTCAGGGGAAAACTACCTGTTTAAATTCACAACCTCATCTCCACTGTCGGCTGAAATTGCAACAGTTTGTGTAATTATCCAAAACATTGATGTCTGTTTTTAGGGTCAAAATGAGCCAGTAGTTATGGACTGACTGTTTTAAAGCCATGAACAAAATCAGAAGTGCAGAGAACAGTGTGTGATTAACTTTGTTGAATTATTTAATTTGCTGTTACTTTAATTTTATGTCATTAAAATGAAATAACTAATTTTCATTGTGTTCCCTGTGTTTTTATAAATTAATGTAGGATTGGTTCACTCAGAGTAAGAATTAATTACCAGTAATTATGATCGTTATTTTGTATTTTTAATATAGATGCAGCTTGTAAGCACGTAGTTTAGAGACAGTGTGATTGTTTTCTCCCACCTGTCAGAGGCAGTAGATATTTTTCCTTTATTTAATCATACTCTTCCTTTCAGTGAGACTTGGACATAGTTTTAATTATCTTTTTAATCGCCCACCACCACCTCTTTCTCCTCACAGTACCAGTGGTGAAGGCAACCTGGGAGAAAGACGCTGGGCATTTGGAGTATTACAGCGATGTCACTGATGCCTCTGTGCCCACAATCAACCTGGGGGTGCCCAACACTGAGAGAGGTGAGCTGATCTGTTTACTGCAGGGCAGATGTAGGATACGTTGGAGCGATTACATATACATATATACATATATATATATATATATATATATGGTTTGCTTTTCAGCTGTCTCTGTAGTTTTTTGTTCTGTTGTTGAAATTGATGTGAATGCTGTTTATAAGTAAGAAACTCGTATTTATGGCTATATTAATAACTTCAATTATGACGTCAACAAAGCATTAGCGTAGTTATTGTCATTGTGAGCTGTGCATTTTGCTCGAAACACCACTTAGCACCACTTATTTTGAAGTCGACTTCCTGGTCTGTCCACTGTCAGTTTACTGCCTGTCTTTGTCTCATATTTTCCTTCTTGTTGATTATCTGCCCTGCAGTGTTTCACCTGTGTTCACTCCCTTGTCTCCCTTTTGTGTACTTAGTGTGTGTGTGTGTGTTTTGTCAGTTTGTCACCTTTTGTTATTAAAGCCCATTTTCCACCACCAACCCCTTTTGTCCTGTTTGCATTTCTGAACATATTAAGTACAGTCTCACAAAGCGACTGGTATGACTGTGATGTGTTTTTTTTATTTGTCCCCTTTTTGTTTCCTGTTTGCAATCACCACATTATGTGCAGTTCAGTGATCGTCAAGTACAAACTGAAGTTTAAGTGGGAGTTCGGTCATCACACAGCCACCACTCCATTGTTGCCTTTTGTTTTCCTGTGTTTTGCTCCTGTTGGAGATCATTGTTGAAGGAAAAGTCTTTCAGCCCCTTGAGAACTGAGGTGTAAAGCTGCTGACCTCCTCCTCACACACTTTAAGTGCACGACAGATGGATGAATCGATGTATGGAGACGGCATCTCTCTCACTCAAAAGACTCCAACTGAATCATAGCAATGATCACAAAGCCAATGAGAAGGTGGAAAACAATAACTGCAGTAATAACCTTCTTCAGTGAGAAGAGAACACCTATGTGTTTTCTGTCTGAGACACCACTGATTACAGCACAGATTCACTTGTATCACTCCCTCCAATGTACTTTGGAGTCCTTTCACACAGTGGGGGATAGTGTCAGGGACACCTTCATCTCTTCCCCCTGTTCATCTTTATATTCCTTTCTCTGCTCTTGTCCACAGGCTGATGGAAGTTTTTTCTTCTACCTTTTTGTTCAGTCTTTCTGTGTTTTTCTGTTTTTCAAGACTATTCTTACTTTTTCCTTGTAGTGAGGTGCGTCTCTCTCTCTCTCTCTCTCATTTTCATTTTATAATGGCACCACATTGAAAGAACGCTCCTCTTCTTCTTCTTGTCTCTTATCAATACCAACACACTTAAAGGTTTATTAGGGTTCACCTGGCTGAGTCTAATGGATACTCATACAACAGTCCTGCAATAAATGCTCCCTTCAGTTTTTGTTCAAACTGCTCCATAGGGGTGTTGACTCAAATTCAGGGACTTTATGGAGGCTGCAGTTTGTGGTGCTGTTGTAAGTTGTAAGGCATTAACAGGGCAGGTGTTTCTGTTATTTTTTCTCCCATATTTATATCAATGGCAAAAGTCTAAATAACAGAAACCTAGTTTAATACAGTACAGTTAATCATTTTGAATGTCCTTCAAAATGATCGTACAGTTGTATCAGCACCTTTTAATAAAAACAGATTATAACCTTCATGAAGTCTCTACCTCTACCAGTGAGAAACCTTGTTGTCTTTCCTAGCAGCTGTTGCACAGTTAAATTCTGTATTTAACACTGCGACTGCTTTTGTTGTTTCGTACATAGTATTTTCTGCAACTAACCAACTGCAGAACAGACAATCTGCTTTGTGTTTACTCCAACATGCTCAAGCCCAGTGTATGTGAATGATCAGGTGCTATGAGTGTTTTAGCTTGGATGGAGATTATTTTTGATACAGTGTTTTCCTTTTAAAACTGCATTTTAAAAACACTTAGTGTGGACGGAGGTTTGAGGTTTTATGACTAACAGAATTAGTGTCCCCTGCTTCATCTTCCTCACACTTTCTTTTATGTTGTGTCCCTGCAGGACACTGTGGGAAGACATTTGGTATCTTGAGGCGGTTCCTGAGTAATGCTGTACCGAAGTCTGATTGGCTTCTCATTGTTGATGATGATACACTCATCAGGTACCTGTGAAAAGAGCTTTTGTTTTGCCAACTTCTACTAGAACCTGAATATAATAATTTAGAACAACAACAAACGTACGCTGTCACAATTCACCGTTGATTGAAAATGCAGTAGTGACTAACTAAACTAGAAAATTAATAAAGTGAAAAAAGGAAAGTGAAAAAGTAAAGTAAATCCTGGTATAACTTACTGACAGCTGCACTGACAGTAACAGGAGGATGAGGGAGATTTCAGTCTATACACACACTCACATAATCCCGAGAAGTGCTAAGGCAAAGTAAGTGTAAAGAAGAGTGTGCACAGTGTGTTTGGGAACTTTACCAAAGACGATAGAGAAACAACTCTACAGGCAGCTTTGAGCCCCTAAAAATCCTGTGCACTCTCTTGACGTGTGTGATACCATAGCTCGGACCTTGACCTTCATGCAGTTTGTACAGTAGGGTCTGCATGCATGTGCCTTGCTCTCTGTCTGCTTACAGTTTGCCCAGGCTGCGACGACTGCTGCGTTGCTATGACCCAAAGGAAGCTGTGACCCTTGGGGAGAGATACGGCTACAACTTGGTTCAGACCGGATACAGCTACACCACAGGAGGAGGAGGGTGAGGCTGGAGGAGGAAAGGAACGTGGCATTAATGGAGAGACATTAAAAGCTGATATACAAAGTTTTGGCAGTGTCGCAGTAAAACAAAACAACCAGCTCTGTTATTCCGTTAAAGATTCAAAATATAAGACTGTAGGAATTATTTACACATACAACATAGCTGCCTACTTGTCTAACACCTTGATTGCAGTTGACTTGATTGAATGAGTATTGAAGTAAATAGTCTAAATTATAGAACTATTTTTTATTGTATTGTTGGAAATCCAGAGATGAATTTAAACTATACATACATACATATATAATAAAAAAATATGATGTGTTCAGTGTTTAGAAAACGATAAAGGAAACACCTTTTGAATCTGACCCATAAATAAACCAAGTATTGATTGTCTGAATGGTGCCCAGAAGGAAGCGGATCAATTTCCCCCCAAAGATCAACACTGCTTCTTCAAAATGTGCACACATTTTTTCATTTGTGTGTGTGTGTGTGTGTGTGTGTGTGTGTGTGTGTGTGTGTGTGTGTGTGTGTGTGTGTGTGTGTGTATATGTGTGTGTGTGTGTGTATGTGTATGTGTATGTGTATGTATGTATAGGATGGTGCTCAGTAGGGTGGCAGTGTCCAAGCTACTCTCCAGTGGTTGTAGGTGCTACAGTGATGATGCTCCTGATGACATGGTGCTGGGCAGGTGCTTCACTTCCCTGGGTGTCCCCATAACACACAGTCCACTGTTCCACCAGGTACCAGGACCAACCTTTACATGTTCAGATATACTCAATAAGAACAAGGTTGGATAACCAAGGTTACTTTACAGGTCCATGTTTTCAAATAAATAATAAAGAAACTGATTAACTTTAAATTTATCTTTGTGAGATGTGAGAGGTGTGCAGACTGATGGCTTTGGGTAGAAAATCCATCACATTGTCATAATCTTTCAGAAAAATTAATTCTAAATATAATAAAATCTTTTTTATACATGATCTTGTTTGGTACACAGGTGGAATCTTTTGCCTGTTTACAGTCCACTGGCATATGTCCATTCTGATGTCTGGTAATTTTCAGGAAATATATAGTTTCTATAAAGTTAACTGACGGGCATCTATTAAAGATACGCAACCAGTCTTAGAACTTTTTTAATTGAAATTTCATCTCCAGTGAATCACTGGAAAATTGTACAAAGGTAAAAAAGAAAATAAAAAGTTGAGGTCAAAGTTTAGGACAAAGGACTTACATCTTTCCTGCAGCAGTAAGAAAATAATTAAATGAAAGTTAATACAAATGATTTCTACTGGTGCCTACGCCCTCTGCATTATTGGGATGCTTTATTGGCACAGTGCTGTCCTGCAGCAAGTAGTTCTCTATAATGCTCTCAGAATAGTGAGAAAAAGACAAAGTAACAAAGGGAGACAGTTTAGTTGTTCTGGTTAAAACCTGTCACTCTGGTTTGGGATGAACTGGACAGGTGAAAGCAAAGCAACCTTTGTATTGATTTTTACAGTGTTGGGATGAATTTTCAGATTAATGTTTGATTTCCATTGTATAAAAAGCATCATGAGTTTGTACGGATGAGTCTGTGCTGGATGATACCAATTATTTTTTATTTAAACCATAAGATTTCCTTTTAAAATCAGACTAAACTATTATAACTCACCATTAAGCATTGAGGAAAGGCTGGTAGGTGGAAGCAGGTCTAGAGTTACAACAGGTTTGTTTGTCAGAATAAAGGTTATAATACTGTAGTATCATCCATATGAATTTGTCCGTCTCACCCAGTTTCTGTCTTTGTTTCTGCTCCTTTCCAAAAAATCATCTCTCTCCTCGCTCCCATGGGGATGACGTTCGCACAGAGACCGCGAAGATAAAATCGCTCCAAATGTTATTGGGAGTCAGATTTTTGACATTGGCCTTTATCCAGTGTCAGATGATGCTCTGCATGACGCTCTCTGCATGTTATCCTTCCCTAAATGTAGGTGATAAAAGACACAAAGACTGTCCCGTTGTTTAGGGAGGCTGCAACAACAGAACATTGAACTACACTACCCTGAGGCAACTGTCAAATTGTTTGCAGCAGTGGGAATCCCCTGAATAAACGAAACATGAATCAGTAAGCAGACAAATGGATGGGCACACACACAAGATAAACCACTTGTTTTTGATATTCTAGGCCCGACCAGATGACTACTCCGAGACATTGATCTCCTTGCAGCAGGCCATCTCCTTCCACAAGCACTGGAACATAGATCCTGTGGCTGTCTACAAACACTGGCTGCAGGATACACACCCACGAGATGAACTGTAGAAACACTGTGCGTGTACAATACGTATAACATACTGTAGACAAACTTTGAATGGACAGCAGCGTACAGCATAAGATCAGCAACTACTACAATAATACCTGCATTAATCAATATTTTGATATCATCATTAAATCAAATGAATGGTTGTAATGGGCTGCAGAGACTTATCACCCAGTGTGGATCTTCAGTGTTACTTAGATTAATTTAGCTCATCATCTTAGTTTAACATCCTGCACAGTGGCTGTATGATTGAGTCAGAGCAAAAAAGCTGTATTAGTGATCGGATGCCAATGTTTCCTCTGCTGGAGATGTTTTAGCTTGTTTTAAAAATCTTCTGCCCTCTAATTTAGAAAAAAGATGTTGGTGCAGCTTATATGGGGTCATATCTTTTCAGAGTTGTTAGTGAAGATATCTTTTTAAGATGTGTTGACTTAAAATTTCCTAGGAGACGTTGAAGAACTTTCTGTTAACATCATAAATCTTAGGTGTTTTCTGTCTGGAGCAGCTGGTAGAGGGACATCATCTGAAAGTGCAGACTGATTCAACATTAAGCCGAGCTGCTGGTCTTGTTGTGTCACTGCTGTCACTTTACCCCCCAAAATAAATTACAAAACAATGAACCAAGATATTTAATTTATTTAAGAAAGATTGTGTTGATGTATTTTTTCTAATGTTAATCTGTTTGAGTAATTGAGTGTTAAAGGGAGGAAGGTTAACTATATGAATGATCAGTGTTACATTGATAAAGCGACATTAAATTTTTTTTATTTTGCCAGATTAGTCAAGATTGAAAACATTCGCAAGGGAGACCTGGCCATAACACCAGCAATAAAAGTTGAGGACAAAATTAGCCAACATTAAAATAAATCCTACAAAACTGCTTACAGTATTAAGGCTAATTCAGTAGTATTTTCTTGAATTTTATATTCATTACACTTTCAGACAAATACAGAATATATGAATTAAATATGCTCTTTATGCACTTGTCACACTGATTCTTACATTTCTTTTTTTGTACCTCTGAAACAAAATTCTGCTTCTGTGTGCTCTTACATTTACAACATGGAAAACAAATGTGTGAATGAGTCTCTGATGAAGTTTTCAATACAGTTGATGAGAATTTTTTTGATCTGTGAACAGCAAAACTGTCTGTGAGCCAGTTAGTGAGGATGTGTGTCAGAATACGTACGACCACAGCTGCCAAGCCTGCATTAAATTGCCATTTTGCAGCTGTATTTGAGAATATATAATGTTTGTGTGTGCTTCCTGAAAACGTGTTATTTCCTAAACTTTTTTAAAATAAAAAATAAAACTTTGGTTTGTTTTATTTTATGACACTGAAACACAAAATTATGTCTGCCTCCAGTTTTCTGTCTTAAGTATGATTTCTTGATTAAGGTGACCAGACGCCCCCGTTCATCAGAGACAGTCCCTGTATATGATGGTCGTATAAAAATGAACATGAACTCTCTGTCTTAAAAGTGAAGGCGTTCAATCTAATGACCTTTAACGGGTCATTAATGGGAAATTACCTATGGGAAAGTTATTACCTCAGTTTTATAGTCACTAGTTTTATAGTCTTCCTTCAATGAAAATAGTGTTCATTTTTTAGATTATGACCTCATTAAGAGTAAAGCAGATAATAAACCAGGATGTCTATTAGGGCTTGGCTCCTGTGTGATTGACAGCTCCGCCCTCTTCCGGTTTACAAAAAAAAAAAAAAAAAACAATATGGCGACGGCCAATTATAAACTGGAGGCTTCTTAGCGGGAGTTTACGGGCCAAGTGTTGACGCCACGGAGGGTTTAGTCCGGAAATGTCCCTGAATTTAACAGTTAGGTTAAAAAGTTCCTGAATTAACAACAAAATGAGCAAAATGACAGTTAGCAAAGCGAGAAGACAGATTTTTTTTTTATCTCTAGGCGGAATAGAAATTAGCTGTCTGACCGTTGGTGAGCAGTAAAATTAACAATTAACAAACATACTCCAGCCGGAACTTGTTCAAAATCGTTTTCATGTTGGAAGAAGGTAAACAAGACTGATGGAAAACAGTTAGTGGAGCGGAAACATGGATGTATTATCAAACTTTTAAATTTATTACATTTTAAACTTCAGTATGGCTTTAGCAGGAACCGAGTAGCCATGCTCGCCCCCGAGACGCAGCGCGACCGCGCATTGAGTGCACGTTACGCAGCGGTGACGTCACTCAGAGGCAACAGACTTTGCTGGGCTTTTGAAAACTTTTACAAAGATTGAACCCCCCCCCCCGTGGGTTAAAAATACACAATTTAATATTAATTACAGCCTGTGTGTAGAGCTGCAGAAGCCCTGTCAATAGTTTTACAGACATGTCTTTTACTATTGTGGTCTATGGGGAAAATGCAGGAGCAGCAATGCATCAACTTGGATTCCAGCCACAGAAGAAGAAGAAGACATGTCTGTTCACAACCTGGAAAACCACTTGTGAGGTTTTTGATCTGTGGCCCCTTAAGGACTAATGGAATATAAATAACTGAGGAAAGAACAGACAGATCTGACTTCATGAAGATTCAAAGGTAGGAATCACCTCCATTTTGCTGCCTTGCTGGTTTATGATGATGGTAAATATGAATCGATTATACTTTTATAGTCATGTGTGGTTGTTTTTACACCAATAATATACTTATTAAACAAAGGTGATAGGAGTTGTCCAAAAAAACACCACTTACCACTTGGTGATTACTACTCTTTGGGGATATTATAAGAGGCTTGAGCCTATGTGTCTTTAATTTTTTAATCATGTGTCACTGTGACATCAGTTACTATAGCAACAGGATACTGTGTCCATAGTAATAAATTCTCTTTTAAGGAATTGATGCTCGTCAGATGATATTGTGATAAATAGCTATATATGTTCAGCATCCATTCTTGCAGAAAAAATGAAATACATCACTGTTACATTATTCATAGCAGCTGGCTTCAATTGTTACCAGTATCTGTTGACTTTCACATGAAGTGTCATGTGACATGTGCTTCTGTGTGAGCATGACAGAGATAAAATGCTTCAACAGAATTGTCAGTGTAATTGGTCTCCTCTACTTTGCTCCCCTTGATTCTCAGAAGTTAAGCTTTTAATTACTCTTCCCTTAAATTGCATATCAGGATGCAGCTGCAGGGATATAGTTGAGTTTCAGCCAGGCCTATCATTACACTCCTCTCCCATGTGTAAATGTAACATTATGGATCACTCTGTTCCCCTCATACGTCCATACACAGACACAAATACACACACCATCATCATTAATGTAGTGAGATTTCATGGACTCCTGAGTGTCTCATGGACACACACGAGACACTTCCAGTTTTGCAGCTGACAAAAGCAGTTGCTTGTGTTGCCCTGAGTCTCATGCAGCTGTAAGTTTGCGGCAGCATTGCTCATGTTTGTAAATATCCTTCCAGTGCTTCCCTGTTTCTTCCCATTTCCATCAAACCAACTAACAAACCAGATTCATATCAGATTCAGTAAAATGCACAGATGATTTTTGTTAGTGTGTCATACAGGGTTTAGTCACGACTGAGCTAAATGTCGACATGTCACATGACTTTCCTTAGCTTCCTTTACATTCCTAATTAAATCATTCTCCTTTAACTAAATTTTGTGAAGGCGTGGACACCATTGTAACTTTTATTTGCTGTCACATGTCTAATTAAAGACATTTAGAATTGTTTATAAAAGGTGCAATCTCTGATCTGAACACAGAACTGTAGCCTGCAAATTGATTGATGGGTGATTCCTGTTGACAAACATTCTAATCAATAATAAGGTATTTAAAAAAAAGCTTATATATATATATTTGTATTAAATGATCCCTAAATGTTTTTGTGGGTTCATCATCAGGCCAAAAGTAAAGGAGCCCAAATGCATTTCATCTGATTTGCATGAAGTGCCAGTTAATGAGTGTTTTTCTGCTGATGGACCTGGAAACTTGAAGAGAAGAAAAAAATCAGTGATTGAATGACTTGGAGTGAAAACTTTAAATTCCTTTTGAGTAGATCCTTTCTGTAAAAGGATAAAAATAATGGCCTGCTTCATAAATGCTATTGGCTGCTTAAATTATACATTGTGCACTGGGCTGGTTGTGAGCCATTAGAAGTCGGAGTATAAGCAAAAGGCAACTGCAGAAAACAGAAAACTCTGTGACACTGTGAAAAATAACAGCTTGTTGCCTTGTTGCTCTTTTGTCATTTGTTGTGGTGCTAAGTGGATTGTTGCTGAAAAGTAGTTTTATAATGCATCTTTAAATATGCATTTCTATCTGTCTCTCTCACTTACCATTTTGACCTTGTGTTTCCCCCTTTTTTTCTCAGATGTTAAATTTGAACACAATGCCATCTGTCTTCCACTTAATGTGCACGTGCCCCCTTGAGTTTGTTACTAAATAATACAATACAATGGTTTGTAGCATCTTGCATGTTTTTGACAGTGTCTGAGGACATGACCTTCTGCCTCTCAGCATCTTCATCAGATCCTTCTCAGAAGTAAAATATCCCAGATCTACAGAGGCTCAGCTGCTCACCCGTACCAGAGGTGTGAGGCAGCGATAGACAAAATGTGCCACAAAGAATGCTCCATAGGTGCAGGCCAAAAATCAACTGCGTCAATCTGAAACTAGTAAAGACACTTGTGCTTTGCTTTGTGTTTTGTTTACGTGACGTGTGAGATTCGGCCCAATATGTTTTATCCACCCACTGTGTGCTTTTTTTTTTTTTTTTTTTTTTTTTTTTTTTTTTTTTCCCCCAAGCCCCAATCACAATCACTGAAATATCTTTTGTTTGCTTCTTTTCACCCGTCTGTCTGTCTGAGGATATGTTAGGTACATGTTGGATTTCATTTAATGGTGACCAGCCTAACCTGTTTGTTGATCACACAGCTAAGTGGCAGAGCATCAGGCTGTACAGATCAACAGATCTCTTTGAGCACTTGCACAGCTCAGGTACTAAAGTTCTGGCTTTTATTCACCTGATGAATAATAAACCATCCTCTTCCGTTTTGTCTTTTATTTCTCTTCCTAATTTATTCTCAGTAGAATAACATTGTAAAAATCCCCAAGGATACAGTGTCACATCATTGTATTCTATGGTAATATAATTTAAAGAGGATCTGTTCTTCATTAAGTACCATCAGAGTCACTTATTTCACCTATTTTAGGAAGAGAAGTGAAGAGCTTTGTAACAATCGATACAAGTGATTTTCAAGATGTGTTTTTTCTACAGCACTGAAGGCTTTGATATATACCAGAGGAATAATTTATAACTCTGAAAGCATGCACAGATCCACTCAAAGATATTAACTTGCTCACTGACTGACTGGTACCTGAGAACCACTTACCTCCCATCTCAATTTTTATGACGGCACAACACAGGTGCTGAGTAGCTGATTTATTTATTCATTTATTATTTATAACAATTGGTTTTTCTGGCACCATCCAAGCAGGTGGTATTTTAACATCATTTTTGCTTATGGTTTTTATTCTTATCTTATTCCTCTCATTCTTTAAGTTGTGACAGGCACAAATGGACTAGGCCAGTCGCCAGTGAACCAATTATGAATGAATTAAATGCTTTCTGAGGATTAGTGACTTGAACTTAGTGCCACCAGCAAAGTGCAGTTTGCATGTCACCATCTTGGGTCGTTCTTTACTGTCTTGAAATGACCCTGCACTTATCCTGCATGAAGTAACGGGCTCTGCGATGTAAACAGTGTTTGTCTGTGACTGACCGAATGTCTCTTATCTATTAGGTGGCACACCTAGCTCAAAGATGGTGAAACTTCTTCGCTGCAGGATAACCATGGCAGAGGGTTGTCTTGCATCCATCTGTACTTCTTGTTTGCTGTGGGGGATTTTTGCCTGAATGAAACACCTGCTCAGGTGGGCTGAGGCCAGGTGGCAACCTTTTGGCCATGCTTGGCCATAAAAAAATCTATCTATCTATTTTCCCTATTTGTATGGGTCACTGTCCTGCAGCCTTGTCCTGAAACTGGCTGTGCATGCATAAATGTGACCGACTTTGAATAAATACAAGGTTGAGAGTCAGCAATTTAACGTCTTGGTTTAATTCTATATCCAGTTTGCTGAGAACGGAACTAAAACTCAGATGTAATAAAATCGACCATTTTTCTTACACCTACAAAATAAGGAAAGGCATCACAGGAAAGGTTGGGAATAACTAAGTCAAGCAAAAGAGGCACTTGCCAGGAATGCACTGAACAACACACGCTGATATTATTGTATCAAAGGATGGGCTTTTCTCCAACAACCTGTCTTCTCCAGTTCACAGGCTATTTCATGAAAGGAACAGGTGCCATGATGTGTACTCACAGTGTATCCACAAAGTCTTTCTGATCAGCGGGCCCAGTTTCAAAGAAGCGGCTACAGGGGCTTTTCTGTTGTTTCACTACTGATATAAGAGAAAACGGATGGGTGTGAGGCACATTTCTGACTTTTCTAGATGAATGCCGCACTCATTGGTTCGTTGTTGGTGTCAAGTATTTCAGTCTTCCTGAGCTGTCTGCTATCTTGGCTAGCCCGCATGAAAACAAGGTGCTGCTACCAGTTTTCTTGGCACATCCACTTTGTGTGGGCACGAAGCTGAGGCCACAGGGCTCCAATGTAGCTCTGATACTAATATTAAGGAGACAGACAACTGGAGCATAACATGGTTTACATATGGCGCTTCTGTCCAAAAGATAAACAGAGACAGAAGAGCTGGCTTGTAGACAGGAGGGAGAACGTAGACCTGAATGTGGAACATCATTGAGAGCACAGGCCCTGTCTTACTGTCTGGTCTGATAAAAGCATTTATGAGCTCAGTAATTTAGAGCTGATTATGGAGACATGCACTTATTTGTTCTCACAGCTTTTCATTTTAATTGAATCTATATGGGAGTTTTCTGTAGCACTCTTTCTGTAGTCTTTTCTTGTTCTACATCAGAATATATTTTTCTTTTTGTTTTCCTTATTCTAGCTACAGTTCTATTTTAGTTTAAATTAATTTCTGAGAAAATATGCCTAAAAGGAAATAAGGTTTCCTGAGGGAGACGGTTGCACAGCTGCATTCACACATTCTCTATTTGCTGCAACATTGCTGCAACCTTTGCAACAAGGCAGTCTATTTCAACTGACAATGTTTCCCAGTTCTTTTGCTTTGTCATGCTGCTGCTGTGATGCTCATTTAACATTATCTGTAACATTGCTGAAAACACTTGTACTACTACTCGTGTAGCATTTCAGAAGCAATTTCAGCTGCTAACAGCCGCTTTCAGAAAACAGTACAGCCTCTGTTTGTCAGCTCATTGTCGTCTGCTGTCACACCCATTTCAAATGGATCATTTACTCTACTTTACCAAGATAAGTCTTTGCTGCTTGTGGTTAATTTGCGTCATTGTGTTTGTGCCCTTGCTAATATGGCTGCTGACACTGCTGGCTATTTCATTGCTGTCTGTTACACATTCTGCATGTGAGTGTTAATCTGTTTGGGAAATGTCATGCTCTCTCTCTGCTTCCTGCTAATGTCGGCTCTCGGGCTGCTGTGGAGTATTTGCATTACTAATTGTGCTTGTTTGTTGCTGAGCTGATTTGTCTTTTGCTTCTTGCTTAGTGCGCAGATGATGCGTTCATGTGGGTGAATTAAGGAGATTCCTCTTTGAGTATCATTGGGTTTTGCAGCACATATCCAAAAATTCAGGTGTACAGAGCTCTACTAATGCAGCATGTTCAGGTATGCTTAAATGTTTGAAATGCTCTTGTAATCTGAGAAACCTTTTTATTTATTTATTTATTTATTTTTAGATTGAGCTGTTTAAATTTCAGGTATGAAGTGACTCCTCTTCTTTTTCCTTGTCACCCCTGCCCATTAGAGAGGTCACTCACCACTGCAACTGGTTTATATGACAGCTTTTATATTTTAAATCTAACCTTGTTATGCTGTTGTTATGAGATGCACACAGCCATAGTCACAGCTAATGGCAAGCTCATATCCATGTACTGATGGTTATCTGATGCTAACCAGTGCTACATAACATTTCATAAGAGGAGTCTCCTTTGAAGCATATGGACACTCGAAAATTAGTCCCACATGTGTATATTTTGTTCCAAAACTGTAGCCGTTCATCTGGTGCTGCATCAGCCTCCACTCCAGTGGGAATGATTTCCACAAGATTTAGGAAGCTGGCATTCAGCCACATGAGCGTGTGGAAGGTCAGGCCCTGAAATTGGGCAATAACATCTGGCTCGTAGTCGTTTTACTTCATCCCCATGGTTCTGGATGGGGTTGACAAGTTAACTCTTTAAGTTAACTGAAAGCTTTTAAAACCATTATCTTCAGATTTGATGTTTGATGCGTCCCTGATGGCTAGATGAATGGATAGATGTGTGGATGTTCAGCACCCACATATGCTTCAACCTGTGGACATTTGATTTATTCAGTGGTTTCCCAATGGAGACCACATCTGGAATGTGATCAAACATCAGCTTTTAGCTTTCTGGGTCAACATCTGTCTCATTCTACTTCTTCATTGTACATATTCCCAAACATTTGACTAATTATTTATTTAAATCTGTCAGTTTTTTTTTTCCCAGCAAAAAACCTCATGTTGATAAGTCAAAGACACAGTGTCCTCTGAAACCAATCCCAGTAACAAAAGAGGAACAACCCGCCCTGGGCAACTCATCTGCTACTATGAAACTCCTCATGAGACTCCTAATTCAGCTAAAAATGGTACATTATGCTCTGATGATTCATTCAGAGGCAGCATTCATATGGAAACTAATTATGCATTTATTAGTTTTTCCTTTTCTCTAAGTTACAGTGCTGAATCGTATTATGACTAACTACAGACGTGAAGGGAAGGAAACCACTAAAATAATTTGAGGCAATTTGTTTGGGTTATTTTTGGAAATTTCCATTGTAACTTGAAGAAGTTCTCATTAAGAGAGGAGTGTTCTTCGTGCCTCTATACAAAACAATGGTCCTAGAGATGTATTTGTTAAAAGACTAACTGTAAGTAAGGTTTATTCATATAGCACTTTGAGACAAAAGTCACAAAGTGCTTCACCGAACCAAAAACAATTAAGATCAGTACAAAAATGTAGAAAACACACAACACAGAGATTCAACAGAAGACAAAAGAAAGTGCTATACTGAGCCATTTAAGTGTTTTACAGAGCCAACCTATTAAAACTGAATAGAAACACAGCACCCAAGGAACCAGAGTGTTCAGTAAAATATTTACAGTTTTTCCTGTTAAAACAGCCAAATCTTTAAGTACTTTTTAAATGATTCCACAGAATCGGCAAACCTTAGAGGTGCAGCCTCAAAAGTTCGATCACCACAAGTTGGAGCTGCATTTTAAAAGTGAATTTCCAAGCTGGGGTTTTTCCTGTGGGTAAAATGTCAAAGCTTACTGACTGCCCTTTCTGCAAGGAATCCTTTCTATTGATCAGTGACTTTGGGATGATGGAAATTGGTTTGCAAAGTGACCACAGAACAAAACATGTCACCAGCCTTTATCTACTTTGTCTCCAGGAAATCGCATTAAAAAACAGAACAAACATACCTGGATGGGGAAACAGTTTCTGCAGGGATAATGTTCATTATTTGGTATTTTGAATAATGAGGGAAAATAACCAACAGCTTTTGTGAATGTATAAATGAAGCACCATGTTATTATTCAATTCTATTATTCAAAAATATTCTGTATTAGAGAAGCAGAGAGGAGAGAAAGGGTCAGGGTGACTTTATATTTCAAGGTTTTGTAGTTTCACTGAAAAATATCTCAGCTTATGTTCCATATGATCTATCACCCTTCATTGGAACGGGGTTTTTCTCTCTACCCGAAAATATAATTGGTGAAATTTAAGCCCAATCACTGCATGAGGGTGTCGGTTTTTATATATTGGGGGCCTGCTGATAGTCCATCCTCTGGTCTGATAGTCCTCTGGTCACTGACAAGCTCTATCCCATCAGTTACATATGGGGGACAAATCCTGTGAAATCTCTCATCAAATCTTTTCTAGTGTTTGATGTAGAATGCTTATTAAAAATATATGTATTTAAACAAATGACTTGTTGTCCCCCAACTTTGTTGTGAGTACCCTCCTTTGTCTTTTTATTTCTTTGTCGATGCCTGTCGGAGAGAGGCGGCAGAGTCTAACCAGAGACTGCTATTGCTCTTGCAACATAGCTAGTGTTAACATCAACTTCTGTTTACTAAGAAATGTGGAGAGTTCAGCATTAAACTTCATTCCTTTATCCACTGAGAGCTGCCTCCAGAGGTGGAAACCAACACCAGTGTCAACACTTGTTTTGCATTTATCTCAATCACTTCTTTTCCTCTGCTTATGTTAGTGTACTAACCAGCTAGCTCTTGTCCATTCAGCCCATTTTCTCACTTTTAGAGACAATGTCACTGTCGTGCCCAGTCTGTCCTGAAGACACAACACTTCTCAGGGTATTTTAACCCTGGAAATTATAGCTGCTGCTCTGATAAACTGTTGTAAACAGCGGTTAATGCAAACATTGGCTATGTAGCAATAGCAAAACTTACCAATAGCTCCTTTAAGGAGTATTTAAATAGAACCAGCTTTGGGAACCCACCAAGTTATAATTGAAGTTATATTTAAAGGAGTACCCCATTGAAATAAAAACGATTGATAGTAAAAGCAAACAAACAAAAAATGATCATAATTTACACAGCAGAACAATAGGTATTGTCTCTTATTTGATTTATGGGTATATTATACTAGTAGTGGTTGTGATGTAGCCTCACGCTGTGAGCCTCATGCAGAGATGAGGGGCAGACTACAGAGATTTGGTAAACTTCAATGTTGTAAGGAGACAGATGGCTTAAATTGTTATGTGGGCTTGTTGAAAAAGGGCGAGAAAAAAAGTCTTCATATCAACATTTATGGATGGATAAAGGAAGCTGACAGCACAGCTTTCATGTGTCAGACAAACACTGCCCAGGAATGATGCTTAGGCACTGTTCCCATGAATATGTGTGAAAGACATGTCAAAATTGGTTTTATCATCCAATAAAAAATTGAAAAATATATCTGAAGCGTCAGTATTTCCAAACAGAGAGGGTGAAGAGAATTCAAATCACAGCTTAAGTTTAATGATAAAGTATCTTTTAATTAAAAGTCTAATCTAATTAAAATAGTTAATCATAAAGAGATGTCTATTCATATCTCAAAGTGTGGTTGGTGGACCCCCGGTGGTCTGTGAGTAAATTTGTTAAAATACCATGTTTAATGTGGTGTGACCACATAGCCTACTAGTGAATAGTGTAGGGCTAAATGTTGTTGTTTAATATTAATTCAACTTATAGCCTATTTAAATTCAAACAATATGATTTGAATTGGCTGTTTTACAGTGATGTTGGATTTCACTGTATCTATTCACGTAGCTTCACGACTTGTGATATACGTCAAAAATGAGCAGCATGTCATTTGAAAGGAAAAGGTGGACAAAGCTAACGGTTACCCTGCTGTTAGATTGCGCTAAATTTCACCAGTTATCAGCAGTTTAATCTCTTTCAAACATGGACAACACACAAATTCATTGACAGACGGCTTAAGACCAGTTAAATCCTCAGACACAACAGATGCAACAGGCAAATGAAAACCTTTACTATAATGTTGTCACTTGACTGAGACTTAGCGTGTTTGACATCTGGTCTGTGTTCAATTTGCAGTTGGTGAGATTCAGTGCCTGTATCTCATAGTGATGGATAGATAGCAGAGAGGATAACACAAAACCCACTTATTTTGAGATTGATTGAGACGATTTGATTCCTGGTTGGTCTGAGTCTTTGCTGCTCGAGTTTCCTGTTTTGTCACTGATGCTGCTAAAGACATCTAAATGAAAAGATGTATATAAAATTTGGGGATGTTTGGGAGTAAGGTGGTCTGTGAGTTTAATTTTAGTGTTTTTTTCTTTACTAAGAGTTCCTTGGTCTGAAGAAGTTTAGGAAACACTGCATTAAAGGATAAAGGGCAAAACAAGACAGAACAAGCATTAAATTTTTTTGGATAAAGAGGTGCAGGGCATGTGTGTAAGCAGATGGGGAAGGTAGATTACTCTGGCCTTTACTCTTCTCTTTGAGCTCATGTAGTACCTACTGTTCTCAAAAGTAGTGCTTCACCATGTGCCACAAAAGGGTTGTGTGGTGTTCTTTGTCAAAAAGCTGGCTCAGGCTCCGCTCTCATGTACCATACCATGTCATACCATGGAGGCTCATTATCCCAGTATCAGTGCAGCATGTCCCCTATTCCTTATTCGTGATCCCCCCCCCCTCTGCCTCTGCGCAACAGACAGAATCCTTTTCACAGCTGAGATCATGATTAACAAAAGATATTATCATGTTGCTGGAGACTCTCATAGAAGCTCTCAGTCTATAAAGAAACGTTTCGAGGCAAAGGTTTTTAGAAACAAGAAGAGAAGAAAGTCACATGTTTGATCCAAGGAAACAGTCACATTTTGCACATGGACGCCTCATAAACTCTGTGTTATCTTTTGCACTAATGTAATACACACACTGTGTTGCAGCATCCGACAGTAAAGACTTCACAGACATGATGCAAGACAATGAGGTCACTAAGGTCACACTAATCTAAGTCAGTATTCACTGTATGTACCCACTTTATGCACCTGCTGATTCATGGAGGTGAAGTAATGACTATATATTCAACAATCTATGCATGATGCTGGGAACACAATATAACCTGGCAGTTTAGTGAATACTAATTCATTTTTATATTATTGTGACTTTGTGAGTTTTTGGTTTGAGGAAAATGAAATATTCATTAATTCATGTCAGTGTCCATAGGTGTAACGGTCTACCACAGCATGTTTTATGTGGTTGGTGGCGCATTTTTCAAAGTCTGTGCATAAACTACCCAGTGTGACAACAGGATTTGCAGCTACAAAATTGAAATCAGCACAGAGCAAGTCTAAAGTTGTTAACTTGTGAGCAACTGTTGCCTCTCTATATTTATGCTGCATTCAGACCAAAATTAGCATTCATTTTGAGTTGCGTCTCTGGCCACCCGATGACTGTCGGTCCAATATTTAGTCTTGTTTAGCTCCGGCTTGCTAACTCCTGAGGGAAATATCTGGCATCTCAGCTGCCAAATGTTCAGTTTCATCCACCAGCCACTCGATAACTGTCTGCCTGCCTTCTGCTTCCGGACAGGTAGTGTATGTGGAATATTTTAGAGCTATTTTACTGAGAACAGCTGTTTGCTGCCTCTAGAAAGAACAATAATTATTGTAACATATAATCAAAGCAATGAGCTGAAGGATGATAAAATGTAGAGCTGAAGACCACTGCTGCTCAGATTTGATGCATTTCTATTATTTTTATTTCCTGGTGGATAACCACCCCGGGAATATGGATATTTGCATTTGCACACAGGATACAGAAAGAGGCAGTCTCACATTGTTTGAACGTAGAGCGAATATTCCCCACTGCCATATTGGCCGAGCATAATATACCCCATTATGCTTTTCACAGCAGCAGGTAGAAATTTAGCTGTATCAGCAAATGCTTACAGTGGCCTTTTAATGTGGAGAACCTTCCTTTCTCAGGATTGGATGTTGTTGTCCTTCTTGCACCTTAACAATGTGACCTTCATTGAGTACTGACACAGTCAAAACTGAAAATAACCGCCTGAATTTGTGTGTGATATTGTAATTATGACTTGTGGATGAATTTCTGCACCTACATGTGATTGCAGCACAATCACATCTGGGCCGACATTCATCTCATCACAGAGTAGGAAATTGTTCCGAACAGGCCCAGAGGTCTCAGAGTGAGGTACTTTTGGTCTGGGTATGGAGGGAAGTAGCTCATGAATTTTCTCAGCATGGAAAGTAATTTTATCTCCTCCAGGACTTGGGAGAGCTCCAGGGCTGTGCTGCTGTGTGAGGGCTCTCACAGTACAGGTCGTACTAGTGAAATGTTTTGTTGTTTTGTTCAGAGGGATTTAATCACCACTTAGCCCGGTTGCTGTAAAATACCAGGCTGGGTTACTAACCTGGCAAAGTGGGTAACCCACAACCCTAGGTGCCCCAAAACCAGTAAACCCACGTTTACTGCTTATTTATCATTTCTGCTTACAAATGTGATTAAGAAGATAATACTGAACTTTGAACTTTGACTGAGCCCCCATCTTGTGGCATCGATGTATAGAACATCAAAATCAAGTTTTAAGACTTATTACTAATTGTTTTAGTTTATAATGAGCTGAGCAAAGAACTTCAGAGGAGGAAGTATCATCAATTATCAATATATATAGTATTATCAATTATTCTTCCTTAAAACTCATGTACTCATATGTATATATGTATGTGTATATATATATGTATGTATGTATATATGTATGTACGTATATATGTGTGTATATGTGTATATATATATATATATGTGTGTGTGTGTGTGTATATATGTGTGTGTGTGTGTGTATATATGTGTGTGTGTGTGTGTATGTGTATATATATATATATATGTGTATGTATGTGTATATATGTGTGTGTATGTATGTATATATATATGTGTGTGTGTGTGTGTGTATGCTGCCGCTCCATGTGGTTATGAAGCTGTAAATTAAAGTGGGGTATGAGAGTAACTATGCATAATGTATGTATGTATGTAAATATATCTAAAAGGTTCTCCAGAGTTGTCCCAGATGTCCTGTGACATTTAAAAAAGGCCAGAGATTTTAGTCTCTATATTTTAGTTATTTTTAGTTAATAATCCATGATGTGATGAAACGCCAGTCTGTGGTATCTGTCCCCATTTCTCCCTCCTACCTCTGTCTGTCTCCTGTTGCCTTACCTTTGCATTTGTCTCAGCTATTTTCCTAGTTGGTTTTTATAATACACCCAGTGGTATATGCGCAAGCCGCTGGAAAAGATTAAATTATTTTAATTGCAGCGCTAAATGTTCAGTGGCATTTATGAGCCACAGTCATTGTGATCAAATCCCAGTTTACACATATATGGCAGTAACTGTGGATTGTGCACTTGGTAGAGGCCGTCTTTTATTGCAGGGTTTAGTGCTGGTTGTTTTCTTGGTTGAATTATCTGACTGTACTGAGCCAAAGTGTATCCCACACAACAAACCCCTTGGAGAAGGAGGAACAGCTGTTGTTTGCACTCTTTAAGGTCACACAAGTTGTAAGAAAATATATAAGTATTGTTGTTATTTGTTTGTTTTAAAGAGACAGTAGTTGTTGCCCATTAAAGGCCTTTTGATATCAGGCCTTGTTTATGTATCAAATACATAAACATATAACTTATGTAGGTACAAGATGTGTGTTCATGCTGAAATGAAGATTTCCTCTTTCCCCTTGCAGAGTACTGTACAGATTCTCTCTTCTTTGAGGTGCATACTTCTACAACACAGCACACAAAACAATCTGTAAATGTGTATCTTCTCCATTATTCTGTGGATTTAGGATTTTTTTTTTTTTTTTTTTAGCAAAAGAAACAGTTTCTTCTGGTCAAGTCATTGTGGGCTTGAAGCAGAGAGGACATTCATGATGCTGCACCAGGGAGGAGCTGAGTGGCCTTGTTTTCACCCCAGGCAGGAACCATCCTGAACATCTGATGGAGCTGGCGTGTGATTATCTGGAGGACTGGGAGTCAAGCTTCACCATAATTTTTACCGTGTCCTGAACTTTGCACTGAACACCTGCCAGCAGTGATAACTGCACTTACGAGTTGAAGTTATTCTTATTTTCTTTGCCTTTAGAGTGATTTTTCTGTTTCCTTCTGTCACCTATGATGGGTTGCTCCTGCCGTTATTTGGGTTCCAGGGGAGAATTGTTAATGGGGCCCTTCACCCTCTGACACCATTTTTACCCCAAAGCAGTGCATGGAAAGAAATGGCTTCTAAACAGGGTAATTTAACTGGCTGGAAAATACCAGATGTTAACTTTTGCCATTTTGCTAATGTATCATTCATTTTACTTTCTAAACCTCAATTACGAGAGACAACATCATGGTAGCACTCATTGGCATGTCCACCGCTCGCCAACTGCAGCCTCTTCAGTCCCGTCTGCTTATCTTATCTGTTTTGGGAAATACTTTTTGAGGGAAATCTAATTACTGATTGGATTGTGTTTTTATACAGTGTCCTGTATTTTCCTATTAAAGAAGCACTATTTCTTTGTGCTACACCGACAAAGCGCAGCTCATTGATTCTCTTCACACGCTTCATTAACCATTTTATTAAACAGTTGCCTTTTTTCAATATTGAACCAAGACTACAATCTTTCCCGACCCCTAACCATGGTCTTTGAATATCTGAACATTACCAAGAAAAAAAGCTGCACCTAAAACTGGTGCTTGAGACAACAAGCCTTGACCGCTGCAGCCCCTTGTGTTATCTTTAATACTGTGCTAATTCCTACATTTATGTGAATCTGCACAGAGAAGGGTGTTATAGATAAACGTAGCTTGCAAAGGTTCAAAGAGCAAAGTGGAGGACAAGATGTAGAACAGCTGTGCACATATATCTGAAAGACCACCATGCACACTCACACCTGAAAGCAGCTGTAACCAATACTCACTGTGAAACAGTGTGACAGTATGAAAGGAGCTGGTCATTGTGATAAACCCAGGGATAATTATTCCCTGAATCTGCAGCTCTGCTCAGTTTAAAGATGAGTTTCAGCTCATTGTAAAGCTGTAACTTCATTGTTTAAGTTCATGCTCACTGACAGTTACAGATTAACACTGTCAGCTTTTAGCAGTGAAAGAAAGACATTTCCCCCAGGAGATCACAGTGGAGACAAAAAAGAGCAGGTTTGCCATATGATGACACATGTGCCAATGCTGTTGCTTGTTTTGCTGCATCCAAATAGAGAGAGAGGGAAAGAAAATAGTTATTGCAGAAACAATGCTTTTTGACATAAAGCTACTTTTGCACAGGTGAACCTTGAGTTCACAGAGCAGGAGTGTAACAGTATAATGTGGCACAATATGAATAAAAATGGATTGCAATGCTAATGTAATGGAGCTGTAGCACTTGAACACAGCCCTGCTTAGTGGGGTCTGGCCCTACCAGAAAAATACGCACAGAAAACTTCACCTGCACTCGATGCACACTTCTGGTACAGCTTTGAAGCAGCATTCAGAGCTGAACATATCCCACAATTCACCTCAGGATATTATTCATTCATGTCCAAAGTTATTCACAAAGTTATTGTAGCCTTATGCCACCAAATCTGCCCATGTTAGAGTTAAATCCACATCCCTGTGCGAAGCTTTGGTGAAAGCTCACAGGGGAAGAACTGTTCTCTCACATTCTGCTCTATTACTCTATGGGTGAATGTCTGATACTTCCTGCTCTTCCGTTTTCTCAGTCAAAACCACTTTCCCACGCCCTCAAAGTCACGACATTCACAATTTCAACATCACTGTATATAAGCCTGCAATCCCTCACCCAATCTGTCCCTGACTGCTGTTTTTACATATATATAATATATATTTTTTAAAATATTATTTATATCCTAATTTGGTCAGAGAGAGGATACTAGCGCATGCTGTGTGACATATTGTGTAGTAGCCCTGTGATACTTTATATTTCTTCTGACAACCAAACCTCTCCTCTCCTGATATCTTGACAGGTTGACATTAATTAAATTAATTATGGGCCAATAACTTGGTCAGTTTGCTTTTAATTATAACCACTACCAATGCTCCAAACTAAACAGCTATTGAGGATGAAAACATTGAACACACTCACATAATTTCTAATTAAATTCCCTGTTGAGGGAAGAAATGTATAAAGATGCAGGATTGTGTGTGTGTGTCTCCTTGTACTTTAATTTCATGAGATAGATTTTTTTATTTTAACATTTTCTCCACTCCTCCTCAGGGCTGTTGAAAGATTCGGACTTGATTAAAGTTAGAAAGAGGTGAGGTTGGGGTTGGACATGTAAATGTGACGGATGAGATTACACTCAGGGAAATTAATTGGGTCCTCACAAGTATGGTACAAAAGTACAAATGTCTGTGTGCATGGATGTTAAGGTGAGAACGAAACAATCTTCTCTTTCCAAAATCATAAAAAAGTGAAAGACAGTTTGTATCTGTTGAGACGCAATTAAACTAAAGCAGTTTCTAAAGGATTAATGGTCTGGAAAAATACAAACTCAAAAAGTAGACGAAAATGAAAAATCTTTACTCTAATAATCTGCGTGTCTTATATATATATATGTCAATCCTTAGATTGTGTTTGTGCAATAATGTAGCAGAACATCAGAAGAACAGCTATTAAAAGTCTGAAAATCAAATAGACAATAAAAAGTACTGTTGTTCAAAAGTTAAATAGAGTAAAATGAAACAAAAATATTGTATATTTTGTCAGTTTCAGGGCTCTTTGCCACACAAACTTGTTGATGAAAATTGTGTAAAGATTAGCATATTGTAAAAAAAAAATTAATTAACATACTGCTTAATTAACTAAATGTATTTGCATATCCACTGCTCAGATAAAAGAAGACGATTTAAGACCGTAAAGAATGAAACACTCAAAGTCAAAAACAAAGTCTGTTGAGACATGATAATGAATAATAAGAGACTTAGAACTGACCTTGTGTTATTGAGGTTTTAAGCTCAGTAGGGTTCATAAATGTTGATTAATGTAAATGTGACTCTCTAAACAGAGGTTAAATGGTTTCCTCTTTCAGCTGCACACAAACTCCTCATGAATAAACATCATCTTACATGTTTGTTCTTTTTATCTTCAACTACAAACGCCTTTATACACCTTTGTGTGCAATGGACCACTTTGGTTTATGTGTGTGTATTTGTTTATCTGTGAACATTTGCCCTTCCAAATGTAATCCATTGCAGATGGTGAGGGTTGATCCCTGGGAAAAGTTAATTTGTCTGTTTTCACTCTTCACTCTCATGTTAATTCTGAACTGACAACCGTGGCCTTTTGTTGATTCTCTGGTCTCTTTAGTGCTTCTGAACCATCTGACACTTTCACTGCGGATGCTTAAATCTTTTCTAATATAAGAATTTAATCCATCAAATTTCCATCAAGTTTTTCTCCAGCTAAGGACACAAGGACACATTAGGCCTTGTTCTTCCAAAATGTGGAGCTTCACCTCACCAAGTTTTTATTTTTTTCTTATTATTTATGTTTTGGAATGAAATTTCCACATTAAAGCCCAACTATAGCAAATGTGGTGGAAGAAGTATTCAGATCATGTACTTATTTAAAAGTTAAGAAATGTAGAAGTATAGCATTCAAAGTTTTAGTTAAGTGAAAGTACAACTGTTGACATTAAAATATATTGAGTAAAACATTCCCTCAAAATAAAATTTATTACTGGATACAAAACATCGACAAATGTTGCTCTGTGTCTTCTGGATGTGTAAAAAATGGACGTGTCAAGACCTGACGCGTCTGGTCGGGCACAAGAATGTATAATAATAATGATAATAATAATATTCAGGTTTGGTCGTGTTGGCAAGAGGTCCACACATTGTTAACAGGCCAGATGTGACCATGATAATAACAAATGTGTGATAACAAACCCAGTTCTTTAGCTCACATTTGGGTCGGGTCCAGTTACTATTGTCTCAGTTCATGTTCAGACAGAAATTCCCAGTTTCCACAGCTGAAATTAAATTTACAAGGTGGTAATCTGTACATGTTGTGTTTAGAGATTACTCCACTGCCCCCAAGAGAAGAGAAAAAAATAAATCACATCATGCAGGTTTTATGGGCTTTTGATTAAATAGCATTTGTTCTTTTGAACTGAAGCAAATGGATCTTTCTGTGACTTCTGTGCGGAAACGCACACATTGTAGAGCACATTTTCATCTCCAGGCCCCTTGGAGAGACTGAGACAAAGGCACAAGAACAACTGTTGCTCCAGTCTCATCTCACATTCAGAGAGATGTTGCTCTTTGCCAACTTGTTTCTCCTGTATTGCGTAATACTGCTGCACAGTCCTGCCTCACATCATCATACAGGCATCGTAGAAAGGACGTACTGAAGCAGAGGAGTTTTTTTTTTCCTGCCCTGTTTGAGACGTTGAGACTACAGTCTTGTTTAATTCAGTGTTTGTAGATTGATTAGTTATATGATCAGACAACTAATTCAACAGCCTGAAGAATAAAAAAAATGGTCAGAATTAGTTTCAAGCTCTCCTTTAAGATTTTATGAAAAAGTCTGTTCATTGTGCTTTTTTCTGATCACTTTGATCAATTCAGTTTGTTTCACCTGACTCCACAGTTTTCTCTTGTGCATAGAAAAAGAATGACACTCAAATCCAGTGTCATCATATGAGTTGAGTGCAGAGTAACCCGCCACGTGATCTGATGAATAAATGATAAATTCAGAAAAGGTGATTTTTCTTTTGATGAAACTGTTTGTGCCACAGAGAGTTGACACATTTAAAGATTATTCTATAACAGTCACATAGTTTGTGAGTTACTTTTGGCCCAATAGCTCAATTATTCCTTTTAAACTCTAAATCACGTACAGAAACATCCCAAAAATGTGACATTGTTGGATTTGCACCATCGTCGGTTCACAGCAGTCGGGTGCTGTTACTCCATGACCATCTGATCCCACTGCTGGTTTCTTTATGCATCTGTATCCATGTCTTTCATTGAGGTTTTGCTGTAAAGTACCAGAGTGAGCTTTGCAGCTTTTTTTGTGTTTTATATTATACTCAGTGTTCCTGTGATGTGATGTGTTTCATTGAGTGTTTAGTATATATTTCTATTTAAATTGATATTCATGCTTTAGTGTTGTGCATGCTGTGTATTGTTTGCTTCTGTTATGTTTCAGTTAGTACCTGATAAAGAAATATAAAGATGCTCTTATAACATTTCAATTTTTAAAAAAAAAAATTTTTTTTATTTTGCTATGTGCATGTTACCAGTAACAGTTTATTGTTGGTTATCTATTCTTTTTTGGATAACTATGTGAAATCTGTCCAGGGAAAACAGATGGAAAACATCTTTTTGAGTTATTCTGGTGCATTCAGTGTTGTTTATGAATGTGCCCTGTTCTTTTTAAATAAAACAGTAAAGGAAGGAAAGCAGCTGCTGATCCAGTCCCATGTGAGGCTCTTTAACCAGAGGGAGCAGCGACATGTTAGCTAACAAAATGACATATACATGATAGATTAGAGCAAAGCTCGCTCCATGTTACTGAACAAGAAAAGCGATGGCTAACAAACCTGCAGCGGGGAGGTCACAGTTCAGACTGTGCTGTGGGGGCACGTGGACTAAATGGTGTAGATCCAAATTAGATTTTGTGCATGGCCAGCAGCAACAAAACACTGAGCAGCACTGTGTTCTGCTTTGTCGTCCAGTTCACAAACTTTTGTTAAACACCTGCTCCTTATCCCCATGTTCCTTTGGAAGACCCTGTGCTCTCAAATCAGTAAGTAAATGTTCTCGCTCTCGTGACCTTTTGACTGTTTCAAAACTTTTGTGTGCACATGAACCATCCAAAACAGAAACGACAATGACAAGTGATTTTAAAAAAAAAAAAAAAAAAAAAAAAAACAGTGATTGATGAAACTGTGAAACATTAAAGATACAGTTGATGGTGGCTCAGCCCGTACGCTTTGGACTCTTTACTGCAGCGGAGTAGGTTCGATTCTGACTTTACTGCAGGTCACCTGCTCTGTTCCCCAACTTTCCTATCCCTCTCTCTCACTGTCCCTGTCCTGTAGTATTACAACCAAAACTGAAAATCAAAATATACTAAATATACTGATCCCATATCACCAACCAGGACGACAACTTACTGCTGATTAATGGGAATAGTTGGACACGGTCTTGCTCCACCTTGTCCTTGGCAGCTGGAGTATGTCGACTGGCGACACTGATGGATCTCTCTGGAGGGAGGAGGCCGGTTCATCTTATTTCTCCCCTCAGCCAAGACCATAACTGAATCTGACCACAAAGTACTGTTGACCCAGGAGGGCTGATCCTCATGATCTGATCTGGACTTGGATGGTTCACTGATCCCTCTTCACTGCCAGTGACCCAGGGTGATGGTGGTTATTGGCTCATTATCACTTTCATTATTAAAATGGTATTATTATTGTTAGTAGACGTGGCTGCAGCAGTAGTAACATTTAGCATTTGGCCCCATTTGCAAGAGCCTTAAAAAGCCTGGTCACACCACCATAAGCACCATAACGTAATTGGTCTTGAACTGGAGCCTCTGAAGGATGTGGCCCCTGAAATGATAGAAATTTGATGCTGAACTTCTAGACTGGTAAGTAGGCTAAAGAGTTGTTAATGCTAACATTAGCAATAGCAAAAACCTACACGTATCACCTTTAACCTACCTAAGCTTTTTCTTTCATTGCATTCATTATGCAATAAGAAAAAAAGTAAAAAGCTACAACAAGGAGATGCTAGCGTAACACAAAGAATGGGGACGAACAAACACCACCTCTAAAGCTCATAGCTGTGTCTCTTCTCTAATCTGTGCAGATCAACAAGTTGGGGGGTTTATAGATGTTATGTGTTATATTTCTTAGCAAGATGTGGTAACAGACTCCAGTACACTAAAGCTGCCACTCTTGACTTCTCACTTTGGTTTAGAGTTGCTCATTATGGATTTTTTTTCAAACTGCCTGTTTCTCCCTGTTTCCAGCCTTTATGCAAAGCTAAACTTAATCCTCTCTGGCTGTATCTTATTGAACAGACATGGACCAACAGCAGATAAAACCACACACAAAAACATCAAAGAATAACCTACTTTAAAATCACAATAAACTCATTGTTGAATACGGAAATGAGCCCAAACAATTACAGCTTTTCAGTTCTAGTTGTTATTTCTAAAACAAAAAGCTTGGCTGCTGCTGGTTTGGGAGAATGCAGCTGATCGAAATCTCAGTATGTTCCTGTGCTGCGCCCTCGGGCTGGACGGTCCACCGGGCCTGCAGTCCAGCAGGTGCAGGTGGGTGCAGCACTTCTTTTATCCTTTCATTTCACACCCTGTTCTGCTTGGGGCAAACGGCTGAGCCTCTGCAGGTGTGACACGGGAATAATTCGTCTGTGAGAAAAGTAACAAAGACGAGACCGAGGGTGAGAATATTCGCTTTACTGTTGATGAGGCAGGACGAGGTGGAGGAAGGTGGAGGAAGCCTTTGCGCAGCGTGTGTGCCAGGGTGTGTGTGCGTGTGTGTGCGTGCGTGTGCGTGCGGGCATTTGTGTGTGTGAGAGAGAGAGGAAGAGAGAGGAGGACACGGTGGCTCCCAGTCTTCAGAGAGCAGTGTGGAGTGGACGTGGCCGCTTTTACGCACCGGCTCGGTTTTACCTTCAGCGCTGCCACTTCATCCGATCCGCCGCATGGCTGAGTTCCCCTCTCTGTCCCTTTGAGTGCGAGCCCTGCTCTGACATACGGGACCCGCTGGGACTTGTGCTGACCTCCCTGTCGACTGAACCGAGGACCTGGAGCAGGAGCGACATGAGCGCAGGCAAACCTCTGAGCCTCCGGATGGACCTTCCTGTCATCATTTTGCTCATCCACTTGACCCATACTGACATTAGAGGTAAAGACAAATGGAGGCTGATCAATATAATAATATACTTGTCGCTTATCTTATTAATAGGGTTATTTATACCGATCGGCCACATCGTTTCAACTGCTTTAATGTTGTGGTTTCAATCAATATTCATGTGAAAAAAACTTATTTTGTAGTTTCTTCTTTCTACTACTAATAATAATAATTATTATTATTATTATGTTGGACCATCCTCCTCACACAGATCAAAGAAAGCAATCTGTTCTCATTCAAGATGCTTATGACTTAATTACATAACTAAATAATGTAGGTGAGCTTCCTTAAGAAGTTGAAACACCGAGCACCTTCTGTGATTCATCCTCAGGTCTCCTCATTAATGCTGTGAGAAGTTGGTTGGTTTGGTTGGTTGAAGTCTTGTATGTGCATTTCATTGACACAAAGATTCACACAGACGTGACAGATGTGATGATGATGATGATGATGATGATACTCTGTTTCTCACTCTCCGTTGTTGCTGTTCATTTTGTAGTTAATTCACACAGTGTTTCAATCATGGTGGAAGACTCTTATAGGACTTCCTGTGAAATTAGCTGTGATCGGTGGCTCAATGGGATGGTGGCAAACTGATCACTGTTGATGTTCCAGAAAGACATTAGTACCATTCTTTGGTTTAACTGTTTTTATTTCATCAAACTTAGTGGAATAAGAACTGGGATATTTACTGACTTTTATTTATCCCTGGAGGCAAATTAAGTAACACAATGAAAACATAGGTGACAACCATCAGGAAATAAAGTACAAGTACACAGGTATTGGCAGCAAAATAGTGCTAAATAATTAACTAATAGTACTAATTTTTGAAAAGTGTGATGATGATTACTGCAGCATTTTAATGTCAAAATAGAGCTAACTCATGCAGTTGGGTAGGTTAATCCATGATGATGCATATTTTATAATCTGACCATATACTGATCTGCTGCATGCTGCATGAAATGAAGTGAATTAGAAGAAGAAAGAAGCATAAAATGAAAATAAGTAAACGGTAAGTTTGTACTTGGTTACATTCCACCACTGACTTTATTGGTTTTAATGCCACTGTCCAGTGACAGTCTTCACTGAGGACCAATAAGACAGAGCTTTGGACTTTGGATCCAGATGATCAGTGTCAGTCACAGAGCAAAGGAGGAGGAGGAGGACCCAGCTCAGTCTTTTTCATAAACATTTCAGATAATGTATTCAGATAGTGTAACCCCTGTCAGATAACAACTGTCAGTTCCAGTCTTTTCCTTTAGGGAGAGGGAGCAGTTCACTCACCCACAGGAAATCTTCAGTTTTGAGATCACTGAGATTCTGATTAAACGGAGACAGTGGAACAAGGATTTTTGCTCATCACTGGTGACTGGTCATTGATTATATCATAGAATAGTGATGTTATGAAACAAATTCACATAAAAGCCTAATAATTTCAAAATCTAATGACTACATAAAAAAAAATAGATTAAAACAAATGGTCATTGGTTTAAAATGGCCAGCGATGCTTCTTTCAGCCATTAGACTCCAATCAGCCAACCAGGGGATTTCATTTGTCTTTAGCATCCAGATACAGTGAAACATCCTCCAGTCTGAAAGGCTACATAGGCTGGTATGATGTCAGTTTACATCCCCTCTTGGCTTCAGTCTCCATGAGTGATGGTTTTCTGCCACACACAGAGGTGTTGTGTCAGACTGAATCTTGTCTTTATGGCCTGGAGTATCCCTCAGAGACTGGTAAAGTGATTCAAATAGTCTTTTCTAATATTGACTTAGTGTGGGCGGAAGCTCAGCCAGATGGTCTCAATGATTGTCCCGTTTTCTTTGCTCAACTCAAACAGTCAGTTACAGATTATATCTGTACATAATAAAGTGAAAGGAAACTGTATATAGAGCACTTGCAACTGTGGAAAAGGCTAATAACTCACTCCCACACCCATTCATTTACATTCAGTGGTCTTAAGAGAGGCCAGCTGCTCTGTCACTGTCAGACTCTGTTCGCTACACATTGGGTTTGAAATAAGACATTTACTGTACAGTACAGTGATGACTTTCAGTCTTGAGTTTGTTTACATGCACTTTCCATGCTGGGTGAATCTCGGGCCTGTAAATCAAATTGAATGTCAGCACTTAAATCTCTTGGAGTGTTAAATTTCAAATCCAGTGCTGGACAGCAGAACCTAAACCCACCATCCAAGCATTTGCACAGAGGTTTTGTGGTCAGACAGCCAGAAAATATGACATCAACTTCATATTTTCTGGCACAGTATAGCATCAACTTTTCAGCATCCAAGTTTCCTAAAAGATTTAATAGGATATGACCTGGACTGTTCCTTCCTCTAACTGTGACACTAATTTTGGTTTGGAACTGAGAGTAACTCCAGTGTAGAAACCTTTACAGTATTTAGGAGCTTTGGATTTGTCGTATGCGATAATGTTTATGTTTTTCTGGACATATACATGTCAACTCTATACAAGAATGAAGGAAGATGAAGGCACTGGTGACAGTAACCAATAATATTTAAAAATGGCATGTGATTTTGGTGCCAAGTAATAATCAGCTTTATTGTAATTTGACATAGTAAAACTTTAATTTATGAACATACCAGTCCACATTATCTTCAATGATCTTGAATTTCTGCAGTTGAAACAAATTTATATTTTCAAAAAAAAAATTTCCAATTGCCTCAGAAAAAAGTCCAGTCACTGAAGACACAATATCGTTTGCTGATTACAAAAAAAAAACAGCAGAAGAAGAACAAGAAAGAGCTTTATGGTCTGTTTTTATTTATAGATGGGAGTCATGCTGCATGTGCCACTTGATGTTAGTAGGGCCTTTGTTCGCGAACAGGTAAAAATGAGGAACTTGTTTCTGGCTTGTTTTACAGGTGAGAGACAAGGTTGCAGTAAAAGTCTGCCAGCTCAAGTCTTGTGTGTCTCATTTGTATGTATAACATAACATAAATTGTGAAGTAATGATAATTCTTCTCAATGACATGGGCCTATTATCCAGTCCAAATCCTAATTAATGGATTTATTGATAGTGACATTTTCCTGAGTTGCAGTCCTAATCTAGAGCTTTATGCAAGATGTTTTTTCTGGGTTTCATGTCTATCACACATTTCATTTTGTGTTTCCTTAAGTGCACCTCAGCATATAGAGTCGATGCTTAATCTTACAGCCAGATTTTCACAGCAGACATTTTGACTTGTCAAAGTAGGAAAAGCAAAGGTGCTCTGTTCTCTTCAAATGACCCAGTAAGACATGACGGTGATGATGTGTCAGCATCAAGAGCCCTGAAGCTGAAGCAGCTAAATGGAATTCAGCCATCATTAAATTCATAGTGTATTCGTGACATGTCGAAATGTCTTCGGTGAAAAAGGATTTTTGCAGAACGTTAACCACGGCAGGACAAGGCTGAGTTTATTGTCTAAATGTGCCAGTTTTTTATGTTGTTGTCATGGAGACTCCCTCCTTTCCTGCTCCCTCTTCTGATGCTTGTTCACTTGTGTTTAGTTTTCTATTCACATAGGTTTTCTGAAGGAGGGACTTTAATTCTCTGACTGGCCTCGCCCTAAGAAGAAGGGGTGTATTTCCCCTGTTTAAATTAAATAGCCACGGACACCAGATAACTATAAAAGTATAATAGGATTTGGAAAATGGTTGAAAACTGGTTGGTCTTCTCTTCTCTCTCTCTCTCCAGGAAAATGCTGAAAATGCTGAAGTGTTCAAATGTGGAAAATGCTGATAAACCAAATTAAATAGTTGTTGTTGATCATTTTTCTTTTGGCCACTCTAAATACATTTTTTAAAATCTGAAAAATCAACTAATGTATGTTGCTCCATCCTTCCCCTTCACACAACCAAACATCTTCAAATACATGTGTGTGTTGTCCAACATTTTACTTCAGCCACAACGTGATCTTCTAGCTTTGCAATCAAGACCTGAGATGAAAATAGAGCTGAATCTAAATATATTAAAAGTCATGTTTTTCCCCGGTAAATATAAGGATCTGTTGTTTGTGTTAATTGTGTAATATGAGTGTAGAAAGTTGCTGCAATTTTTATTTTAAGTAACAGTAAAAGCACAAATCATAACTTTTATTTATAAGACTAATACTTTCATTCATATGCTGATGCCTGTCTGCATCTCTCTCATGTCTCACTTTCATTACACCAAATACAGTAATTGCCAACAGTTAGGGAAGTTAACACCACGCTCAGTGACAGCCACAGGATTGATGGCCTGAAACATCCTGCAAATTAATGCTGACAAATAAGATGTCAATGCCTGTTATATAATCATTACATTACAGCTGAGATTTGTTGATACTCAGTTCTATTCATGGTTGTGGCCAAGTCTCACTTTTCTAAGTCTGTAACAAAAAAAAAAACCCTCAGTGTTGTGAAAGCTACTTTGACAGCTCTGCAGGCTACCTGCGAAGAAGAATGTCGGCTTTTATATAAAACAAACCTTTAAATGCGACTGAGATTCAGGAGGTTTAGCCACATGATATGACTGTTGAGCAACACAGGCCCTTGGTTTTTATACATGCTCTACACGAAGGTCAGGTGTGTGCTGTGGTCTGCCTGACAAATGCATTGCCTTGGTGTGAATGGGTATCAATACCTAATTCAACTACATTTTGTAGTAGTTGAGGCCACTACTTCCAAACACTGAAAACTTTGCACGTCTGAGATTTGCCACTGGCTGTAAGAATGGCCTGTGTAACCTCACCCTGGTTCCTCCATCTCTTCCTTCAGCACTGGTGACCAGTAGCAGGGTGGAAGAAGAGGCTGGATGCCCCCTGGGCCAGTTCCCATGTGGGAACATGAGCGAGTGTCTCCCTCAGGCTTTGCAGTGCAACGGACACACAGACTGTCCCAACGGAGCCGACGAGTGGCACTGTGGTGAGTGTGTGTATATAAACTAGAACAGTGGTGGTAAACAAAGAAAGAGGCGTCGCAGAAGAAATATTAACCACAAAAAATCAGTAATAATTCAATTTCATCTAATTACTTCACATGATGAGTGTTTGTCTTATTGTTTTTCCCCTAAAAGAGCAAAATACATTTCTTCCATCTGCAACACAAATAATCTAGTGCCAGCTCTCAGTACAATCCAAAAAAACAACAATCATCAAACAGTTTACATCATAATGATCATTAGACAACACAAATATAGATCATCATTTAACACCATCAGGCAGTGGATGAAATATTGTTGCCTCAATTATCATCAGTTGATCGTGTCCTGTTTAAGTAGCTGGTGAGAGGATTGTGTGAAAAGTAACTCTTTAAACTGTTTAATTCAATATCTATTTAGGTATAGATATATAAATCTAGATAGAAGATGGTTTCACTGGACTAATAGCAGGTCAATGTGTATAATCATGGCCTAGTGACAAACTGATCAGTAACAGTAACTTTGTAAGTGTTAAGGTGTAACTGCTGCCACTGAAATCCAGCTTTAATTAAAAAACACCTTTCAGTAATGCTACAGATATTTTTATTTTCTGTACTTCCATCCATTCGCAGAGGAACAGGCTGAGAAAGAGCAGCTTTCACTCAGGAAGATAAGTCTCCAGAGATCATCGACTTCTAACACTGAGAGTTTATTGTAAAGGCTGGAGTCACTACGTCCAAGAAATGTCATGATGTGGCTCCTCAGCTATGACAACTTAAATGTCGAGGATGGCATGGTTGTTACTAAATCAGAGACATGAACACGCTGTTGATGCAGCTAGTGTGGTCACAGCAGACCTCGTGTCATGGTAGATTTAGGTAGATTTTCACGGTATCAATCAGAAACATCAGCTCATATCGCCTGTTGTCATTTTGATACGACCATGTTTTGAAAGTTAGGTTAAGCAATATTTGATGTGAAACATGCTCTTTTTTTGAGAGCAAATAATCTTTTATCTCAATGAAAGCGACAGTGCTGGCCCACTGGGGCCTTGCTTTCCTGTAACCTCTCAGGATCCTTGGTCATCTAGAGGAAAATCCTCTTCTATATTCACCACAACTTTGAACTCACTGAATTGGAGAGGAGAAGGCTGAGCATGAGCACAGGGTAACACTGACTGGACAGCTTCAGAAAGAGATGAAGTACACGAGAGCAAGGTTGAATGTTTCTAAAAGACGATTTGCCCAGTTTCAGAACAGATGTTCTGTTTCACATCGTTGTTTAAGCCCAAGCTCATTATTTACTGGATATTTACCCCTTTTGTGGCAGCCTGTCTAGTGTTGAATGGCCTTTTAAACATTAAAATACTGAGAATCTGTTCCCATTTTCTGTTATTATTTCTCTCTTTATGTAAGGTGTCAATAAAATCTCTTCGTGTGAAAAGTGTAAAATATCCAAAAACATTTTTCTACAACATTATTTGTTTTGAAAAACTTTGTATTTGCTGCAGGATAAAAGCATATTTTTCATATCAGCTAGATCAAGAAGGAGAACAGATTAGTCTCAGCCTGGCTCTGGTCATGCCTTCATGCCAATAACCACAAACCTATTCTGTGCTGAATTACCCCTTCTCCTCCCCACCCTCCTCACCAGGCAGCCTGCCCTCACTGCTGTGCTGTGTAGCATTGTCCAAATAACAAGGATTTGAGAAAAAACACTCATCTAACAAGCACCAGGCCCTCACCCAGGATGCAACATGTCATCCTCTCAGGTGTTTTGTTTCTACATTGTTCTTTGAGGTAAATCTTGACTCTCTGAGCATCTTAACCAGAGAACTGGATGTTGTAAACATGACTGTGTTTTACAGCGGCTGTCAGCTCTGCACCGTGGAAGGAAAAAATGTTAGGGCCATAGTTAATTTTGCAGTTGCCAGAACCGTCCTCCCATTTCATAAATAAATGTAAAATAGGTCTGTCCGTGGGCCACAGCCTCCATGGCTGACACGACTGCTGTTAGGCTTATTTCGGTTACACAAAAGGACAAATGAGGGGGCATGGTTTGTCATCGTTCATGTATTACACATGAAAATGAGCATCTGACCATGAGGCCGACTCCGTCCTCCTCTGCAGCGGTCAGCTGATGGTGATCTCACAGGGATTAGTGTGTGACCTGCGGTGGCGTCACAGTGCTGGTAATAACAGTGGTAACAAAATAGATCAAGTATGTGCCTTTGGCTCTTTGTTTAATCTCTTGTTACCCATCAGCCACAGTAAACACAGATACCGGTTTGCTGCCATTATTAGGCCCACAGAAATACCAAAAATCAAAGTCAGGTCAGATTTGGATCAGTCTGATCCTTTGGAGCCATGCTGCTTTACTTCTGTGTGTTTATCCATTGATTCTCAACCACCATCAGAGTCACGTCTCTGCATCGGACACTCCTATTGGTTCCAGTGGGTGATGTCACAGTCCATCAGTGTCTCATTCAGAGGCCGAGCTGTCAGTTTCTTGGGATCAATCCTGTATTTTTCTGATCTCAGAGTGAGGAGAAGTTGGTCTGAGTTTATTGTAGTGGCAGAATAAAGAGCGAGAGACGTGGACAATAAGATATTTAGAGCATTAGAAGTTTTGGAGCTGTTTTTTAATGATTACTGTTCAAAAGAATGAACAGAACTCATGATCAGATAAAGATAGGAACTTCAATTCACCTCTAGAACAACACACCTGTGCAACTTTCTGTGTTGAACTTTTCATTAACTTTTGTGATTAACTTTTCTCAGATTCTGAATATGTGGAGCACTTGGCCTTAATGTGGGTCTAAAAGGGTTAATAACTAATAAAATTGGACGTTCAGTCTGTCAGACTCCAATTTCACACCGCTGCATGTGTTGAAGTTTGAGGTCTCTGCTAGTACCTGTAGCTGCTCACTGCTACACCTGCTGAGTACATGGTCTTTCTGCCAAGCTCCCTTGTATTATCTGTAGCAACTCCAATATATAACCCACAGCAGATTTAGGTGTTGATGTAGGTCAGCTCTGGTCTCTAGACACGAGTAAACAACCCTGTCAGTAAGAATGAGAAATGTATGGACAATAGTGTGTCTGTACCATAGACGGTATACAAAACGGATGTAGACACCAGGGCTGAACAATGAAACCAATGCTGAAGAGTCTTAAACCTGTTTTCTATCTGACCATCAGGGGGCGACTTCACCGGTGGTAAAAATAAGTCAGTTTGTATAGAAGTCTTTGAGGAAATGGACCAACTTCTGACTTGATTTATTAGCCTTGTAAAATTTTCCCTAATGAGTTTATGGTCTCAATCGCTAGTTTCAAATTTTTTTTAATCCAACATGATGTCAATTTAAAAAAAAGGGGGTCCATTCAGAAAAAAATAGATAATAAATCAGCATATGCATTAGGGTGAGGAAAAAGCACAGATGAGATCCTCCTCAGCAACAACACCTCCTCTAAATATAGTTTCTTCCAGTTTAAAAAAAAACCAACATGGCGACGGCCAATTTATAAACGCCACTCAAAGCAGCAGCTCACAAACCGATGGGTGACGTCACGGTGAGTTGACACTTGGTCTGTGCAGAAAGTGATTCAGCTGATTGTTGTGCTGGCTTGTGAGCACAGCCAAAGCACAGGTGCCCTGCTCTTAATCCTCTGTACTGCGTTTACACAGACAAGGACTGAAGCTGCTGCTCATGCTGCCAGTGTACAACTTATAAAACAGCAATACACCCACATAGAAATGGCACAACACAGCATCACACTCTTTCTTCTACACCAATGAGCTGAGGCTGGATTCTTGTCACAGATTAACACAGCAGTGGCAGTACATGCTGATCTTCAGTATAATGTTGAGGAGGACTGTGCTTTCTATGCTAAAAGCAAACTGGCTGCTGAAATATCAAAGTGAAAAGCAGCATTTTCACCAATGCAGCGCATAACCTTCGTCAGAGATGCTGATGATCTGTTGTGTCAACACTGACACAGAGTGGAGCTCGTGAGAGTAAATGAACAGCTGTGTACAGCTCAGCAGACCCTGGGATTCAGAGGAAGCTGCCAGTGTAGATGAGCAGAAGCAGCTGTAATTTAGATGGTCAAGCTGCTGAGTGTTCGTTCTTGGCTTTGGGAAGGGAGAGATTCATAAGTAACTGTTAGGTCAGAGTTGGGGAAGGGTGTCACCTGAGAGCTCAACAAAAGAGAAGCCTTCTGTAATGGTGATGATCATTTAGATTTTCTAATGCTGGGCTGACTCCATCACTCCTTTATTTACCTTTCATCCATGCAACCTATCAACCCATCGATGACAATCAAGTATCAATCAAGTAGTGTACACACACTTATGTCTCCTGCGATGAACAGATAACTATTGCTCTTTGTTTGCAGGGGACAACGTCGGATGGGCAGACTTATTTGGTCGAACGCTACAGGATAACGATCCAGTGGACCAGTACTTCCTGGACGAGTGTTGTAAGTGTGTGTGTGTGTGTGTGTGTGGTGTTTATTATGAGGGGCCCGTCAGGGACATTATTTAGAATTACCAGGCATATACATATCAGAAACCAAGCTCATTCACATATTTTACTGAAAACCTCACACTCACACAGTGTTTCAGTTGCACATGTGAGCACAGTTATTTGTGTAAGAGTCTTTTTGTTGCGTGTGTAAAAAGTTTCACTAGTTTTAATGAGAAATTTTCAGTTGTATGTGTGTGATGGCCCCTCATAGATTATGCCAATGTGCTTGAATGTGTCTGTCAATCTTTCTCACCGGAGGCTATGTTTTGCATACACATATGTCACACAATCAAAAAATCAAACTCACAGGATTATTATGACAAAATTCACACAATTTTTAATAATTAACACAAATAAGGGAGCTAATTACTATATACACCACTGACTGCATGAGAAAATTCAAATTTCTGTCCCTCTACAAAGTGAGGTTAATTTTCAGGGGATTTAGTAGCTCATCAGTGTGCAATGGTATAGTTTCACTTGTTCCTGAAACCAACCAGCACCTGACTAATATTAATATTGTTAATATTAGCTGTGCATGAGTAGTTTTGCTCATGACCATAAAACAGTTAATTACGCTGTTGTCACAACAAGCAGATATTGTATCAGTCACTTTGCTAGAAAAACAAATACGGAGCCTGTAAACATTTTACTGATCTGTTCAGCAATGACACATTTGCAACTTGAGTGATGTTAAACAAATATTTGAACAACATAATCCTCATTACGTTGCTAGAAAATATAATCTGGTTATTTTTCCTACAAAATGTCTTTGTTGGATATAATTGGATATAAATGTAATTACTTGGAAATGTGGTTCTGTGGTGACAACAAAAGATGAGGCTCCAATCTCCGCCCCTTGCTCTCTTTTTGTATCTGTTACAAAATGATTTACTGCACAAAGTGACGAGCGCCTGCTGGGGCACAGCAGAGGTGAAGATGATGGGAGATAATAACATCATGTCAGTTTGGGATGTCATTCAGCAGAGATGGCTCTGGATCTGCAATTACCTCCCTAATTTGTATCGATTAGCTCTTGGTGAAAAGAAATTTCCAAGCTGTGGGAAAATGAGACGAAACAATTACTAGATTAATCAGGAACTGATTGACCAAAAAATTACCAGCAATTCAATCAATTAATCTATAATTAAAAGAATTATCAGTTTGAGTCCTCATGAACGTTTGATACTGTCCTTTACAGCATTACATTAGTATCTGTAATAAACATCTCCATTAAAAATCAATTGATGCAATGTGCGTGTGCGTGTGCATGTGTGTGTGTGTAGTTTTGCAGGAGTATCCGGAGACATGTGACTGCATACAGACAGATGTTGAGTGTGTGGAGGTCAACCTGCAGGATGTTCCTCCACTCTCTCCGAATGTTACCTGGCTGTAAGTGTCCTCTGAGTGTGTGTGTGTGTGTGTGTGTGTGTGTGTGTGTGTGTGTGTGTGTGCGTGCGTGTGCGTGTGTGCGCGTGTGTGTGTGTCTTCACACCAGATGTCATATGACTCAGTTGTTTCCCCATTGGCTGTTGGCAGAACAGTTAGTAGTAGGAGGCCTGTAGTGTTGCCGGTTTAGCACATTTGTTGCTAGATTTAGACACTTTCAGTGACTTTCTTTGGGCTACTTTAACGTGATGGTCTCTCTCAAGTCCACTCTTTCCAGTGAGAGGCAGAGCAGCGGTTTCTTCCCAAGAGGTTGAAGTCTGTATTCTGCCATTGTCTGTGTGAGCACAGAGAAGGACAGACGCAAAGAGTTAAAGGGCTGAAACTGGCTGATGCAGTGACTTCAGTTGGTTCCACCACAGTTTTCTCCATATCCTCAATTTCTTACATTGACCATATGTGGTCCAGCCATTTACTAGGTTATAACCAGACTTGGTTTTCTGCTTGTTTGGTTCAACCTTCTTTAATTCTAGTTTTATTAAAGAAAATCCTCTATAAATCAAATTTTGAATCAGGCTTGTAACAACCTTGAAGAAAAGCAGGTGTCATGATCATATTCATATATCTACACGTGAATATAAAAGCCCATTGTTGGATGTATTATTGCTGCTGTCTTTGCTGTCAGTGGTGACTATTTCCTGGAGATTTGTGGCACTCCTTACCTCTCCTGTGCTCAGTGAAAGATATTATATATGTTTGTGTCCTAGTAACCTTTCCTAATTCCATGGCAGTGGACTTTTAAGTCGACTCTGACATGTGATGCTTCTGTTACTGTGGGGATTTTCACTCCAAGAAATTTTTAAAAGCCGTTTCTGAATAAAGCAGCAGTAGTAAAGAGTTTTGTGTGTCTGTTTATTGCACATAATGCTTCAGACCTTTACTCTTCTCTCTCTCTCTGTCTTTATCTGGGTGTATCAGCACTCCAGGTGTCTGTTTATGCAAAATGTGTGACAGGTTTTTCTAACATGTGCATTTCATGGGTTGTGTTACAGGTCACTGAAGAGCAATGAGATCCGGGGGTTGTCAGATTTTGTTTTCTCTGAATACTCTGTCCTACAGAGACTGTGAGTATTTTTGTGCTTGTGTTATGTACCACACCGTCACAATGTACTCTACCTCCATTTTTTTCCAGTTTATATTATCAGTTACATCTTAGTTTAACCTACACATTTGTACAATGTTAGATATCTGGCAACACTCTTCAGAAGGTAGGTTTTCAACATACAGGGAATTTTCATTGGTGTTTTTGGTGCAAAACAGTAAATATCATCAGAAGGAAAAATTATAAAAGATAAATCAAGCAAGTACGGAAGGACAGATTACATAAATGTAGATAGAAAAATAATTAAAATATTAGTGAGTTAAAGTGAGTTAATACACATACACACTTTATCTAACAATATAGAAATACAAATATGACTGAGCTGACATACACAGATGATATGTTGCGTCAGTTCAAGTGTAAGTGTTTGTTAAAAGCTGCAGAACTAAACCAAGCACTGGACCAATATCTAAATAATAAACTTCTGTAGGTATTCTTAATGAAAAACTATTAGATACATACAGTATATGTTATGGGGTCATAAAACAATCCAAGTGTATTATACTGGTCAAGGTCTCGCTTAGTTTCCAGTTAATTGCAGCACTCTCACTGACACGAAGCCATTTTATCTTGGAAATGAGAGAAGAATTTAAGAGAGAAAACTAGCACACCACGATCATCCTTCACACTCTTTAGTAAAATCGTGTAAATCTGTCGTCTTTGTCATGACTATTAAATACTTTTAGAGGCATAAATTCATTAAAGATATAATTTAATAACATTTCACTAGGCATTATATTGCCATTAATTAAGACTTACTGGTTAATGAAGTCAAGTTAATATTTCTGGAACATCAATTTTTCATCAAGACGCAGAACAAGACACATCATAGGTCTGCAAGACCAGAAATGATGTAAGTTATGTCATGTATGTGTTTAGATATGAGGCTCAGAAGGTGAACCAGAGTTGGAACAACAGTGTATCTCCAGTCCAGTACCTCTTTGTTTCAGGGTTTGTCCATGTGCATTGTGCTTAACAAAATGTTCATTGATGTGGATATGATAAATAGCTCCTGGGGTCTGTCTGCAGAATCTTGAAAAGTAATAGCTGTTAAATCACAGGGAGCACAAACATTTTATGGATTTAAGGTCCGTAAGTGCTGGGTTGTTATTGTTTTTTTAAGTGTCATAATTTGCATCTGCAGATGAGTGTGCTGATGTTGATAATTATGATATTACTCTAACAAGAGGGTATTAATCACTTTGACATTCTGTTTAAGTCAAGCGTGCGTGTGTGTGAGAATGATGATTATATTCATGAGTGAGATCAATGGCTGGAGGGGTAGCTGGTGGAGTTTCGCATGAAAGAACAATCCAATAATATTCCCCAATTATGATCCCAGTTTTTTTTTTTTTTTCCGCTTTTCCCAGGTTTCTTCAGAACAACAGCCTCCAGTTCATATCCAAACAAGCCTTCAGTGGTCTGCACAATTTAAAGAAGTTGTAAGTGGAGTGCTCACTTCATCAAATAACTGCAGTCATTTTATTCTGTTTTAACCAAAGTGAGAAAATCCTCAGTGTAGTTGTCTGTAGCTGTACTTTTTTTCATTATAGTGTAATCTCCTTGTTGTTGTTTTTTTTTTTTTCGATTGAGGATCGAAAAGTTGACATTTACAGACGTCTTGTTTGTGTTTGTCTAAAAACCCAAAGACCTTCTGTTTACAATTAGAAATAAAACCACCAAATCCTCACATCTGAGAAACTGATACTAGAGACACTTTCAGTCGTTTTTTAACTATTGTTTCCTGTAATATGTTCTAAAATATGACTGATAAAATAGTTGCAGCTCTTCTCTGTTTTACTTAAAAACGAAATGACTGCAGGTACGTTTTTGTGCCCTGTGTGGATCAGGTTTCTCAGTGAGAACTTGATATCTTCCCTCAGTCCTGGTGTGTTCAGGGATCTCCATCAGTTAGAGTGGCTGTGAGTAACACACACACACACACTTGCACTTTCTTCACACATGTGCGAGGAAGTTATTGTGTTGTAAGCTCTACTGTGGTATGTAGGTGAAAGGACACTGCGTGACTGTTGAAATGTACAAGAGCACATTCAAAGACTCACAAAGTAGTTGTGTGATGTGACTCCCTGGGGAAAAATCCAAATATGTCAACCAGCTGCCAGACAGTAGAGCTAATGGTACAGTCTATAACTAAGAAAGGTCTGAAGTCAGATCTGGGTGGCTTTGGTGTGAGGTATCGTGACAGGTGACAACCAGCCAGAGTTGTCACCAAAAAATACCTACACTGTGTTAAAAACCACGATTTGTTGGTGGAAAACTGATTTGATTGTAACAGTACCTTAGATCTGTGGTGCAGCTATGATGGTAATGCATGTGTAATATGATGTGTAGTATGTGTCGCTTCAGTTCAGATTGACTGGAAGACTTCTGGTAAAAATCTTTATTCAGTTAGATGAGGTTTTTTCATGTCTGTATGATGAAGCTAGAGCCAGCAGGCGGTTAGCTTAGCACAAAGAGGCTAAACAGGAAAGTTGCAAGAACTACTAGCCTGGCCTGGGCTCAAAAGCCCAAAAATAGACTTTTGAACCCCAATAGCAAATAATTTTTACTAATTAATATGTAAAAGCTCAGAAACTTGCTGCATCCAGCCAGGAAACAGTTGTTGTTTCATATGTTTCTAGTATTTATGCTAAGATAAGATTATCACCTGCCTGCTGTAGCTTCATATTAGAATATAAACAAGTAAATAAAGGTTTGGTCAACTTATTGCATAAGTTAAAGCTATATATATATATATATATAT
>CM076660.1:6588137-6598591 GCA_038496675.1 Rachycentron canadum | reverse complement strand
GTGTGTGTGTGTGTGTGTGTGTGTGTGTGTGTGTGTGTGTGTGTGTGTGTGTGTGTGTGGCAGGGTCTTGGATCATAACCCACTAAGCAGTTTGTCCCAGGACACGTTCATTGGGCTCGAGTCTCTCATGTACCTGTGAGTTGCATAATTTTCATCTAAAAATCATCAACATTTGTCTAAAACAGTTTAAATTTAAATCACTAAGATGAAGGATGTTTTGAGATTTTCATTTGTGAACAAATCAGTCTTTAACAGTTTGAAGAAAATGGTAGAGAAATTTAGTACCTTTTTCTTCTTTTCCTTTTTTTTCTTTTCCTCCAAATACTCAGAGGAGATCAAAAACTTGTTAATTAATGTTGCTAAATGATACACCTCATTTCATGCTCAGTCACGTCTCTGTGTTATGATGGTGATGAAAGGTTGTGGTAGTCAGTGAACTTTCATGCTGAGTGGCTCCTGGCTTTTTAGTTTTATTTATAAGACAGTGAAACCAGTCAGATTTATTTATAGAGCACATTCAAAAATGACCAAAATGTAAAACACATTTAGATAATGCTCTTTAATAGTTTTTAGTGCACTTTAACCTCTTTGTTTTTCTTCTCTTAAATTTACTTCCATGCTTAGTCTCCATCCTTTCAGGCCATATTTCTGTCTCTGTCCTCACCTGTTACTCTCTGTTTGCCTCCTCTGTCACGGTGACTTTCCTCCCCTTCATCCTGTCTCTGCCTCGCTGACCTGGCTTGTATCAGCCCTCACAAATGTTCTTTGTGCAACAGCTATTTTTCCTCTTGACTCATTCTCTCTGTGTTTTCTTTTCTCAACAAACGTACCTGTTATGTAAGAAAATAAAAGCCTTGTAAATGTCCTTGTGGTCTGTCTCGGTCTGTGCCTCCCTCGAGTGACAGAAGTGACCATATGTCTCTGTCTTGGTTTCTCCATTCATCTGTTGAATTAGAGGAGGGTCTTCATCATATCTTCCCACATTTATCTCAAGTGTTGTCATTCTTTCAGCATCTGCTGACATTTTACTCCATTTAGTTAAAGGACCATATCAGAGGGGTGCTCACAATTCATCTCATCTGTCTCACCATGTCCTACTTGTTACTGTGTCACATGTGCTTTGTTAAGGCGCTTTGTAACTGTGTTAAGAAAAGCCAAGCGCATGACATAGTGCTATTTTTGTTAAGTCCTTGCACTTTAATCTCTGGAGAAACATACTTTCATTAGGCCTTACAGAAATGACTGACAACAATAAATCAAAATTACAATATTAAATCAAAATGACAGTAATAAATATCATCCATCTATTTACTTGTTTAATCCATCATTAAAAGAGTTATTTGCTATTGCTACATAGCTAACATTAGCATTAGCAGCTGTTTATTTACCAGTGGGGAAGCAATGGCAAAACTTACAAAAAGCTCCTTTTAATGCAGTTGTGAGCAGATATTTATTTGTATTATTGTGCACAAAAAGCAAATATGGACTTGGCAAAACATAGCAGGGTAGGTTTTTACTTTTTGCATTTAAAGGTTTGCTGATATACGACAACTTCGAAGTCACATCAACTCAACACATCAAATGAAAGGAAACGGCCTCATGCACAGAAGTCACATAATGACTTCAACGTGAAATTAATTTAAGAAAATACTGTCATGTAATCTCTTGGAGTAACATTCATCCAGTAGTTATGGTTTTTAATTCAATTGGCTTGATTATGCAAATATTATTGTCTGTTTTAGATACTTATATCTTGCTGTTGCAGACACAGGATTATTTTTTGCTGTTTTTACAAGACAGTCTGAATTAAATTTTTTAATTCATAATTGTTGTGTTATTGTCATTGCACGATAGTGAGCGCTGACTTTTTAATTACCTGTTGTCTCACAGATTAGTCACCATGTTTCTATTGTAACTCTGATCTTTAATGCTGTATAACTCTTATCATAAAACGCTCTCCTTCCCTCACAGATCCATGGTGGACACCTCGCTGCAGCAGCTTCCTCAGCCGAGCTTCTGTCAACACATGCCTGCTTTGGTCTGGCTGTGAGTCTGCTCTGACAGTGTGCTTGTGTGTGTGCAGGTGTGTAGTGCATGTGTGTGATTCAGTAGATGTCTGTGCTCTGAAGAATGTGGCGGACAGATGGATGTATGTGTTTGTGCCTGTGCGTGTCTGCCATAAAAACAAATGGTAGATGGAGGTGACGGGGGGCTGCCTAGTTGACAATGTGAGGCTCAGATGAGAGACCCTCCTGACTGCATGAGAGGTGAAGTGTCCTCGGCTGATGTCACTGTGGTCGGTCAGCTCGACCAGCTATTTTTGGTGTGAGTGTGGACTGGAGAGCACCCGCCAGATGAGTCTGACACTGTAATGACCTCATGCTGTTGGTAGCTTTTATGTCTGTCTGTTAGCAACGTGCTCCCTCTGAGCGCTCGTACCAACTCTTCTTATTCAAATTCCAAAGCAAACAATGTCAGTCACCATGTTTCCTTCCCTCTCTGTTCTCTTTTATCTTTTTACTACCATCAAACACCACACAAATTAGATATTTTATTCCTTATTTTCTGCTCATCCCAAGAATATTAAAATCTAATTTAACTCAAAGAGCAATGTACATGCAGTATATTTACATTTAAACACCACGTGTGTTTCTGTGTCTTGTCAAGTCAACACACGATGTTCCCAATCCCCATTTTCTGTCCTTTCAGGGACCTTGAGGGAAACCAGATTCAAACTCTCAACTACTCTATCTTGAAGACTTGCAACAAGCTTGAAGTTCTGTGAGTATCCTCCTTCTTATAAACTTAATGAAAATTACCTGAAACACAATAGCTTTTAAGACTTTAGAAAGAGTCATAAGCAAAGTCTCTTCCATTTCGGCAGCCTTTGAAGTTGCCCAAAAGATTAATTACCAAATGTAGTGCTTTTCTGTGAAGCACACAAGTTTGTTTTCTGAGTGTAGCTGCATCAGACTCCCACACCGCATCAACTGGTCCCTGTGTTTCTGCTATCACTTACATCGTATTATTTTCAGGAACAAAAACATTTTCCTCCTCAAGTGAGCATGTAAGTGTTTGATGTCGGTGCTTCTAATGAAAAGTTGGATATGTCAGCCTTCGAGCAGAGTGTGACTCCTACAGCTTCAGTATTAAAAACACTTCACACAGGACAAGATAACTCTACTGTATAAAGTAAGTTAGAGCCACGATGATTCAAACTAATTCATTCCTTTTTTTTAAAAGATATTTATTTGGCCGTTTCATGCCTTTATTTGATAGAACCAGTAGAGATAGACAGGAAATTCAGGATGAGAGTGGTCCAGGAGTCGAAGCGGGGATCATGAGCCCATGTGGTTTGTGCCCTCATGATTTCGAGATTCACTCACTGTAAGACAATTCTTAATTTGTCAGAGTAAGTAATAGAATTTGATATATTAAGTTACACACTAACCCTGCGGAGGTTTGTGCTCGTTCTGTGTGTCTCCTCATCTGGTTTTCATGTTCCTGTTCTGCTTCATATTTAACACATAAGATAAAAATCATAAATTACAAACCTTTCTTACTTTTCATTACTTCTTCAATAAAGAAAAACAGAGAATGTGCGAGACAAACCAGTTTAACCTGAATGTTTTCTCCATTTTAATTCAAGTGCAGTTTCTCTGTCTTTTTCCTTCACACCCACACACATTTGCCTACTTTTTATTTAATTCATAATAACAGTGCAATAGTCTGATCTTTTATCTGATATTTGATTTTATTTATTTTACAGTCTATCTATATTAGAGCTCTTAAGTCTATATATATTTCTGACACAACAGTCTAAAAGAGCTTTTTGAGACACACTGTATTAATTAATCTGATCTTGGTTGATGGATGTTATAATCAGGCTTCTGCAGCATCCTGGTGGCCCAGTAGAGTCTACACCACTGTGGTCCAGTGTTTACTGCAGTGGCTTGGTTTGAATCCAGCCCAAGGTCTTTTCATTTCATCCTCTCTCTCTCTCTCTCTCTCTCTCTCTCTCTCTCTCTCTCTCTCTCTCTCAGACTTTCCTCTCTCATTACAAAAATACCCTTCTGTCTTGAAAATGTCACATAATTTACATGGAACAAATTATTTGATTTGTGTAATTTGGGGACCATAATCCAAGTTGCTTCCCTCAGGACAATAGTCTTAATCTGACTGTACAATCTTTTCACAGTGAGCATTAGAGGAAGAGCCTAAATCTAAACTTGCACCTAAATGAAAGTCATGGAAGTAGCCAGATGACACCTTTACGTGTTGATCATGTGAGGTAGGAGGATTTCAGACAAAGAGTTAGGCACTTGGCGTCTAGCAGACACGCCAACACGTTTTCACCCATTTTCCATTAGAGATATTGGTTTTTGAACTAGATGTAAACCTTTTATCACTGGGGACAAATTATAGAGAACAAGATGAGTCAGATTCAGACACACTGACTTCTGTGTGTGTGTCTGTTTTACTGCCCAACTCTGCCTCTCTGGTTATGTCTCATCTATTTAAAAAAAAAACAAATCCGGTGTTTTTGTTTTATTGCAGACATTTCTGATTTTTTATTATTATTATTTTTTTATTTATTTATTATTATGATTATTATATTTTTTATTTGTGACATTTATCTATACCATGTCCAAATTTAACAAGACGTATTTGACCAGAATAAAACACACAGAGAGACAGATGATGACTGTAAATGGGACGATGGCAGGAAGGTCAACAGTTTGTAATGCGACGGCGCCTGTTCTCTCTAATTAATGCTCTTAAAACGTTCTTTATTTGCCACGGCATCCAGTGTTGTTACTCTGGTTAGCAATTGAGTGCGGATATGTAAATGTCAATGGCTAAAACACAAAACATTTTCTATAAAAACTTATCATGCCGAGCTGTAATGCCGGCAGTGAGTCTCTGTTAACGGACGGAGCATTGTGGGAATTGGCAGCCATATGTTTCAGATACTGCAACAAAGGAGATTGTATCTAGTCTCAGCAAGGATCCACCGTGGGGGATCAAAACACCACTTTGTAGGACTCTGCATGGTTTCTGACAGCAGCTCTGTCTTGTTCAGATTACTGATGGACAACAGGATACGACAGGTTCCAGAAAACACCTTCCAGTCTCTGTGGAAACTGGCCGAACTGTGAGTAACACTCAGGTTGTTTTCATCGCTGTCATTCTCTTCACATAATCAATTCAGTCTAAATCCAATTTGGTGAAATTAAATGATAAGAGGAGGCTTAATCGGTTACTGGGTTTTGGTGAAAATGTAAATGTCTATAGTTGAGTTCTTATCAACTGAAAATGGATTATTCTCAAATTTTGTTAGTTTATAAACCAACAGCAGGTCATTTTCCAGCGCTACACAGCTATCTAAAATATCTAATCATGAAAACAGATTGATTTAATAGTATAGTAAAAAGAAAACTGTGAGTTTGTTGTAACTCACACCAGAATGTGTGTGGAGTTAGGATTAAGAGGTTTACTGAACAAAAGGTAGGATGAATAAACAACAAAAAAACAAAACAAAAAGTGAAATATGATGGAACAGAATTGCATGAGATGTCACTACAGTAAACATCTTAGTTTAAATGATGACTAATAGTAAAACACACTTGAAATGAACATAAAATGATAAACAGCGGCCATGCAAGACTTTAATGTAAGTCCATAAAACTTGGGTTGAAGTGCTGTGTTAAAATCCAGAGAGAGTCAAAAGAGGTGATGTTATATGACTTAGTATTATTTTACTTAAATGTTCTGCTCATGCAGTGTTTATTAATTTCATTTGAAAAAGAAAATGGTATCATTTAAAAAAATCTATGAATGAATTAGGTGTCTGAGTTTTTATCTCTTTGCACTATGTAAATAAATCTTGCATTTTTTACACTTTACTTTTGCCTGTTTTCCTTCTCTTTTTCTCTTTCTCTTTCATCCTGGTTAGGGATCTGTCCAGCAACAAGATCAGGGAGCTTCCAAAAAACACCTTTAAGAGCCTTTCCAAGTCCCTCCGTAAACTGTGAGTAACCATGAGGGCAGTTTGTTCATCATTATATCTGAAGTTTAACAAGAAACGTTACCCGGAGCTCCAGTTTATAGGTTGGATTCAGACAACAACCTTATTTTACTGGTGGCAGTGGTGAAAAGTAACTGAGTACATTAGTAAAAATACACTGATTTATTCTGAAATGGTGTCACACTCATTGCATAACTATTACCTTTACTTTTGATCCTTTAAATATATTTTTGTTGAGATAAATTATTAAAATTGTTATTTTTTATAATTATAGAAATTTATATCTTTACAATTCTACCTCCATCACTGGTTAAAGGTTCAAGGTCCGGGAGCCAAACATCAAAAATTGCGTAGTTGGCCCCCATATGATAAAAATTGTGCCGTAAAATGCATCTTGTTCAAAACAATATGGGCTGATGTTTATTCTTGGATGGTACAAAAAGTTAAAAACTGCGCTGCCTACAGCTGCCTAAAGTATGGCATTAACCTGTGAAGCTCATCACAGGACAATTAGTATTTATTTAACCTGAACACATCCTCAAAATTAATATTATTCAGATGACACCACTTGCCCAACAGTTTAAGGCAGGAACCATCATTTTAATTAACACCTGCCTCCTTCTCTTTCCTGTCATGAATTAAGCTGCTTCTTAAAATTTTTCAGTTCTGCTGAAATTTCACACAGCATGACAGTGTTAAAATACCCACACACAGAGAACTGAACTGTGTGTGGTTTTAATTAGCAAGAATTACTCCACTGTTAAAACTGTCTGCATGCTGCATTGATCAGTTTCTCTATACACGTGCTACATAATAATGAGACACAGACAAATGCTCTCACTTCAAAAATAGATCTCTGTGAATTGGTTTTCGAAATGTGATGAAGAAATATGAAATCTCTTAAAATATCTGCGTTTGATATTGCAGGGGTAGATTGTGCAGCAGTGTCATGTTTGACAATATAATAGCAGAGGGGATATTAAACTATAATCAAGAAAAGGTATGAGGAAGGAGGTACTTTTGATCGACGAGTGGAGGACTGAAGTGTAGGATGGAAACCCAGAGGCTCAGAAAGCCACATTTTTGCTATATTTTATTAAATGGCACTCAGTTGTATTAGGCCCAGTTTTTGTGGCTTTGCTTTATCTGCAGTGTAGTAGTAAATTAATTTTAATAAAATGTCAGAAAGTGAAAATAATTAGAAACATACAGCAATGCCAACCACAAGTACTCATACTGTATATTGGTGGTTACATGCAGGTTTAGACCCATCGGCTATGTGTTATGTAGTTTTGTGCTGTAATTATAATCTGGGATTAGTACATACTGCATTCTGTATCCAGCGTGAGTTCAGTCAAGAACATACACAAGTCAAAGGCGTGTTTTCTATTCACCAAAGACCATCTGGATTCTGCTGTCACCTCACCACGTGTTACATTTTAACTGAGTTTGTCATTGTGTATTTTTTTGTTGCAGGAATATTTCCCACAATCCCCTTCTCCTAATTCACACCAGCCACTTCCACCACCTGGCACATCTTCAGTCTCTGTGAGTACACAGACACATACTCCCCACTGTGTCCTGCAGCCCCTGTGCAGTGTTGACTTGTTCTCTGTTTATGTATAGGGCACTGGAGGGGATAGAGATCCCAGACATCCAAACTAAGATGTTTCTGCCAATGAAGAACCTGTCCCACATGTACGTACAATCCTACACAAGGATCACAATCCTCTCTTTTGTCACTGACTAACAGTGATTTCATCTCTCTTTCTGTCTACATCCTCCTCACTGTCAGATACTTCAAGACCTTCCAGTACTGCTCTTATGCACCTCATGTCAGATCCTGTAAGCCCAACACAGACGGCATCTCATCCTTTGAAGACCTGCTGGCTAACATAGTGCTGCGAGTGTCTGTCTGGGTCATGGCCTTCATTACCTGCTTTGGGAACCTCTTGGTGATCGGCATGAGGTCACTGATACGAGCGGAGAACAATCTGCATGCTGCTTGTATAAAAGTCCTCTGCTGTGAGTACCCACTACGCAACACAGCCTCATTAAACGCTGGTAATACTATACGATACTATTTCCTCAATAGAATAGATATAAGGTCTGACTGTGCAGGTCAGGGTAGAGCCTAATACCTAATGTAAATATGATATTATAATGTTATGAGGCTATGAGGCAAATACTTTGACATTAATCACACAGTGTGTTACTTCTGCAGCTCAGGGTTTCTCAATCAAAACAATAACAAAAGGGGCTCATGGGAGTTGTTGTCTTCACCACCACAGATGTAAATTTCTCCCAGTTTGGATTCCCTCAGTGTCAGATGTTGAGCTGCTGCCAACATTTGTTTGGCTTTTCTCTCTAATATTTTAAGATCCAGGCATCTGATGACTAAAATCCTTAATGCAGTTCGAACACACAGTTAAAAGATAGAGGACTGTGCGCTGAAAGTGGAGGCTGATGGATCAAGCTTTTCTGGGGCTACATGTGAAAAAAAAAAACGCTCTACACTGACGCATTGAATTCAGTTCTACATGTGAAAATTACCTTTGAAAAAAGTTCAACTGCCCAAATGTCAACAAGGCAACTTTATGGTATTAGCTTGAGGAGTGAGTTGTTATTGATTCTGAATCTGTAGCAGTAGCGTTTCCATTAATATTTCCTTTGAGATTGTACTGGTGACATTAATTTAACAATCCTATAGTCGATTTTTTTATCTACTACTGTCACAGTGATTCATGTCATGAGTAATAGTTGAATAGTTCTTTCTTACACTCACACAGACAAAAGCCACACACCTTATTAAAAAGACTCTTGATTTCATTTTGGGTAAAGTAAAATCATTTATAAATCCACCTTGGAAATAGACAAGGTATTTAAATGAAATAAAATGAAAAAGAGAATAGACCATATGAATAAGATGAAGAAAATGAGAGGTTCAATTCCAGAAAACAATCACATAGTACAGAGGGTGAGCTGTATAATTCAAAGACACTCACTTCAAAAGACTGATACTTTGTGACACTTAAGTAGTTTTTTTAAAAGCCAAAAAACATCCTTATGCCTGTTTCATCACACTCTCCCTCTCCCCCATCATGTACCATTTGTTTCCTCACTTCACTTCTCTTTTTACTTCTTTTGCCAGCCTTAATCTCTTATTCCCTTCCCTCTCACTCCTCTTCCTCCTTTTGCTCATCCTCCAGGCTTCACTCCCCTCACTCTCTCTCTCATTATATCTCATTTATATCCATATATATATATACATATATATATATGCATATATATATGTGTGTGTATATATGTATATATATGTGTGTGTGTGTGTGTATATATATGTATATATATATATTTATGTATGTATAAATATGTATGTATGTGTATATATATATGTATGTATATAAATATATATATATATATATAGGCCCTTTTTTTCCTTTAATTTGTGCATATTTAGTTTTTTCCATCCCTGAGCTAAAGTAGAGTTAAACTTCAGCTCCTTTAATAACACCACCCTGACTCTTGCCCCCACCCATGTACTCTGGCCTTAATGAGAGGGAAGGGCCATTAAGTTGCCAACAATAGGAGAGGAAAGACAAGAGTGACTGGACTTATCAGAGTCAAGCCGCTATCATTTCCTCCACAACGGCTGTAATACTCTCCGGTGGGATTTTAATTATCAAGACGTAAAGCTGGGCTCACATCACTGGACATTACTGAGGACAGTGGGAACATTGTTATTGATGAGCAGATGTGGTTTGTAGCAGTGATGCAGCTTTGGCATTTCTCCCTCCTCTTAGACCTTATACCAAGTCCATTTGCTTAATGTTTGTTTTTCTGCAAAGGGATCAGAGATGAGATAAAAAGCCCACATTAACCACTGATATTCCTACTCAGTGAGGAGCACTATTATGCCATGCAGGTCTTGGATACTCTGGAGATGCAGGGGACAGTGCCATCTCACCGACGTAGCTACACCTGATTCCTCCATCCTGTCCTCCAGCTGCACCTTAGATGGCTAGAGGTCAGAGATCAGGACTGCGCTTTGTGTCTCACAGTCGTGACTGTCCCCCAATAGTTGAAAGGTCACAGCGAATGCAGATTAAATTTCTGATTTACTATCGCTGTTCTGTTGCATTGTATAACTGATGTGAGACCTTTGCCTCATATTTCTGGGGCTGCAACTAATGATGAGTAATGTCTCTTTTTAATTAACTGATTTATCATTATTATCACATCATTACTTGATTAAAATAAAATGCCCTTCACAACTTCTCTCAGCCTTAGATGACATTTTCAGATTGCTTTTTCAAAACTCAGAGTGATCAACATTTTCAGTGATTAAAAAAACAGTTTAAAGCAGCAAATCTTCCTGTTTAAGAAGCTGGAACTGTCAAATATTTCAGTTTTTTTTTTTTTTTTT
>CM076660.1:6477024-6586206 GCA_038496675.1 Rachycentron canadum | reverse complement strand
TGCAGACTTTCTGTACAGCAGCTGGATAGCTAAAAAAGAAGAGTCATGGTGGCTTTTGCAAGCCTTAAATTAACTAGATGACTCACCTACTTTCTCACCCACCCACACACACACACACACACAGGGACATTCAGTTATACAGTGCATGTGTGCCCCGTGCAGGTGATTACTCCTGTCTCTGCTCTGGAGGGCAGAAATATCTGTTGCATGAGAAATTTGGGGTCCTGGCTGCAGGAAGTGCCACCAGCTGAAAGATGGACCTCATTACCTGCAAACCCGCACAGAGCACTTGTCTCTGTAAATGGACTCTTTCATGTCACTATCTCTTGTCACCCAGGTGCAGACTGCCTCATGGGTGTGTACCTGTTTTTCGTTGGAGTGTTTGATGTAAAGTTTCGTGGGCAGTACAATCGTAACGCCCTGCTCTGGATGGAGAGTGTAGAGTGTCGGACCATTGGATTCCTGGCCATGCTCTCCTCAGAGGTAACATAACATAGTTCAACATCCCACTCACAACCACACGTGCACGAACATGCATGCATGGGGACCCAGTACTTATCCAACACCAGTGCTCTGTTTTTGACAGATTTAAACCCCACTGTGAGTAAGTCTGTGCACTGGAGTCCTTCATCTAATAAATAAGACAAGTATTCTACTGAGCCATTAATGGACCCCAGCCGTGTTTTTTTTTTTTTTTTTTTTTTATATAGTTTACCTTCCACACTTTGCATTACTACTAACTACAAATTGCATTCACAAGCTATAATAGATAGTTAGACGAGACAAGAAGTAAAACAAATATGAAATGAAATGTTTACATTAATTTGTTTTGTGCAATGAAGAGATTTTAACAGCTGACTCTAAAGCACCTGAATGCACCGGCAAGGAGACTTAATTTGTTCACCTTGAATCTAACTGAAACAACATTGAAACAGATTTGTGTTGTTGCAATGGTTTGTCTGAAATTTTAAGTCTCATTAGCTTGAGGAAAAGCAAAAGAATTCCTATCACCAGGGCAGGAAAACAATTTATACCTAAGTTACTGATGAGTGTTTTCCTTCAGGTGTCTGTTCTCCTCCTGACCTACCTGACTATGGAAAAGTTCCTGGTGATCGTCTTCCCCTTCAGCAATCTGCGCCCTGGAAAACGTCAGACTGGGGTGAGCTGTTCCCCTAATGCATGAAAAAAATCTCCTACATGTCTTATTTCCTCACTAATCTATTGGACCATTGTTGTTGTTTGGTGTATAACATAATCTTATGATGTGAAAATGTTTTTTGTATTTGCTCTGCTATAGTAGTTTGTCTTTGAAAAGAAATGTGCTATTATGCTGTGTGTTCTGCTTCAGTCAACTCAGTCTGAAACACTCAGTGGTCTGTAGCTGTAGCTGTATTTACAAAAAAGACAAATTACATGCAGAGCAGATTAAAATTATGGCAAAGTAGAGCCAGAAAAACTGTGTAATGTGTGGAGGTGAGTCTTTGTTGCATCAGCTTTATGTTTCGATAAATGCTAAAAATACAAATGCAAAATTCAATGCAAATGACACTGCAGAGATGTTATGAGCTCAGCTGAGGCAAACATGCTGTCAGTTGACTTTCCCGGTGCGTGTGAAAAGATCTAATTAGGAATTGTTTTTAACAAGATGGAGATAAAAGATTAATGAAGATTGTCATCAAAACAGCTGTTTGTTTTTTTTAACTTTTTCGCCTTTGAGGAGGAAACACAACCTGTGCAACGTGTTGGTTCATTTAAATTCAGCTTAACTTCTTCAAATGTTGAAGAAGTTAATGACCACATAAAGATTATGAATGATCATTGGCTGAGATAGCAGAGTATATATATATTAAAATTATATAAATTTGCTTTTGCTGCTGCAGCTTCCTCCACCACCCCAGCCTCCTCTCTATGTGCTACATCTCTGTTATTTTATTTTATTTTTTTTGTTTTTTTATGTCACTAAGGTCAGTGTTTGTTATGGGGGATTATTCCTCAAGCAGAATCCTCATTGCTGCTTGGATTCTTTGAGCGCTTGCTGAAAAAGTTGAGCATTTTCAGCCAAATCCAACTCTATTACCATTAGCTTTAAATGCTCCCCCTCTCCGGGGTTCGAGGTGCAGACTGCCACATGGGTGTGTGCCTATTTTTTTGTTGGCGCATTTGATGTAAAGTTTCGATGGAGAGTGCAGAGTGTTGGTCCATTGGATTCCTGGCCACGCTCTCCTCAGAGGTAACATAACATAGATCAGTCCCACTCACCACCACACTTAAACAAACATGCACACAGACAAAGACACATGTAGTCCTGCTCTGTTAAAAGGAGCCTCTGGCACACAATAAAATGTATTGTAATGTGTAAAGTATATTTCACACACGCTTATGTTCTTTTTAAGCTCTTCGATTCTGCTGAACCTGCTTTTTCACTGGTCTCCCATCAGCCACTACTGCTCTTGCTGCTTCCTGCGTTTTGTCAGGCCAGTATTCAGCCATCGGCTCTGAACCTAGCTTTCACCCATTTCTGTTCATAATACTATGTTGTATTGGCTACAGGCAGTGACAGGTTCATGCTAAACTTCACTGTGTGGAACTGATGCCATGTTCAGATTTCTGAGTAAGGACTAAACACATACAAGCTGTGATTAATGGAACCGTATCACTGACAAGTAAAAAAAAGAGCTTTTTAATAATATGCAGATTAAAGAATTAATGAAGGTTCTCATTTGAACAGCTGTTTTTTTTTTTTTTTACCTTTTAACCTTCAGGATGGAAATAAAACTCTTTCTTGGTTCACTTTTTGCTCAGTTCAACTTCTTCGTCAAACATAAAGTAGGTTCAGATATAACAGCTGTTTCATTTGCTTTTGCTGCTGCGGCTTCCTCCACAACCCCAGCCTCCTCTCTATGTGCTACATTTTTGTCATCACTAAGGTCAGTGATCATTATGGGGGGATTAGTTCTTCAGCAGAGTCCTCATTGCTGCTTGGATTCTTTGAGCGTTGCCTCAAAGAGCTATTCGTTTTCAGCTATATCTAACTGTGTAGCCTTTTTGCTTTAAATGCTCAGCGTCCATCTGACTGAAAGAGTCTGTCTGCTCTGTGAGGAGGCTCTGCCACCTACTGTTGGCTTTCTCCAAAAGTCATGATTGTTTGAGCCTAACACATCTCACATCAGTCAACAGGAGACAACTAGACTGAACTTAATGTTTGTTGTAAGCTCTTGTTAATTAAATGTCAGTGAAAGGGTGGAGCTCAAATGAGTCATCAATTTACTTCAATCATTTTTCATTGTGGACTTTGAAGAGTCCCCCGCTGGAAATTCTAACATGTTTGTCATCCTGCTGCTAGGTGGTCCTGGCCTCTATCTGGCTACTCGGGTTCATTATTGCTGCTGTGCCCCTAATGAATGAGGACGTGTTTGGAAATTATTATGGACGTAATGGAGTCTGCTTCCCCCTGCACTCTGACAGGCAAGAAAAACCCACTGCCCAAGGATATTCCACAGGGATTTTTCTGGGTAAATTTAAGAAAACAACAGTTGTTTTTTTCCCCCCAAAAAGCTGATTTTATGGTGAATACAGATTTTAGAAATTAAAGGTTCTACATGTTACATGGTCATAATGCCCCAGTGGTCATTTAGTGCTCCCATGTGTGCACAAACCTCGCAATGTAGGCACAAGCGGGCATCCTGGGCATCGGCCAAAACAGTGACACGATGATGGTGCTCGGATACTGCCATCGTAATGGATAACTAGGAGGAGAAGAATGAGCAGTTGACCCTTCTTCTGTTGCTGCCACACTGTTTGGAGTTTTGACTGGGATGGATTGGGACGGCAGACAAGAGACCAGCGGCAACTCATTGGCAAGTGCAGGAAAGAAACTAGCGATGGCAGCAGGACACCCTGGACGTATCCACTGGAACATGCACGCTACGTGTTTTCATGCACTGGTGAAGAGACCGAGGGAGAGTAAAGATTTAGATTACATTTAACTGCTGGCCCAGTGGTAAAACAAAGTGAGGAGATGGTTCTTGCGATGATTGATTGCCTCATGTTACGTTTTTTTGTAATAGGATTTATGAAAATGTTGACGTTACTGATATTTACCATAGTCCTCCTCCCAACATCGGTCACGTCTCATTTGGCCAGATGGGCTTGATAAAACTTTCTGTTGTGTTTTGTGCTAACAAGGAGTTTTTGTTGGAATCTTTGTTGTGTTTGGGAGCCTGTTGTTTATTGACCTTAGCAGACTCTATTTCTAAGCCAGCGTTGCACACTTGGTGCTGTAGAGGAGTGGAAGAGAGGCATTGACGCAAAGCACTTGAGAGCAAGCAATGTCACATCCTTTGGCTTTTCCATGTCCGTGACATCAATATCAGCCCACAGCTGCTATAGGCTCCCAAGAAAGTTGGTGAAGATGGAGAAGATCTCATTTTTAAGGTTTGAAATGAATGGCAACAACTCCAGACACAGTTATGTCTTGAAAGTCCCACGAGCAAACTGACCCTGTTTTAACTGGAATTGTTACACGTTGTCACCATTTACCAACCAACTCCCATAACAGGGCATAATATTGCACCCAAGATCTCTGTAAGTGCACGCATGACAAATTCAAATGTGTATGAGGAAGTATACTGTACTTAATTTTACAGGGAAATAAATAATGGAATTTACTGCACACTTATTTTACAAAAATGAAAAATAAAGATTTTAAAGCTAAAACTAAAAAATACATAGTAATGCATTCAGCTTATAAAGTTTATTGTTGAAAATAAAAACCAGTGGTTCTGAATATTTTTGACTTGTAGCTTGTTTCAGATGTTAGTAGATTTAATAATGAGACATGTCTCCTAAGTTTCTCAGACGGTCTCATTTATAAAATTGCTTGAGACACAACTTATGTCATAAATATATTATAATGCTAAATTAATATAAAATTTGTATTATAATATTAAATTATATTATTAATTTATTTACTAAAAAAATATTTACTAAAATAAAAGTTGTCAAACATTTGTATCAAATTTTAAGATTAGAAAAAATGTTTACTTTTTTGTAATTTAATATTATAATATTTTATAGCATATATCGGTTATAGTTGTTTTTTCCAAGTAATTTGATCTGAATTCTTCTTTCACGCCGGCATCTATGTGTGTGAACAGTATGTGCATTTCTTCAGGTCTGAACCTGGTGGCATTCCTGGTGATCGTCCTCTCCTACTCCAGCATGTTCTACTCCATCTATAAAACTGGCATCAATGCGACCGACTTGAGGAGCAGGCTGCACAGAGATGTGGCTGTGGCCAACAGGTTTTTCTTCATAGTGTTCTCTGATGCCCTCTGCTGGATTCCCATATTTTTGGTGAAAATCCTCTCACTGTTGAAGGTGGAGATACCTGGTAAGAAATCAAACAGCACTTGGTGTTTAAGGCTACATCTTAGACCTTTTACCATAATTACTTTAACATGTTATTAATCACCCTGCCGTCAGTGCTCTATTGATTATGGTCTTTGCTCTTAGAATGGTATCATAAAAAACACACTCTTAAAACTCTTAACTCCTTTCTGCTGGTCCCCTGTAGGAACCATCTCCAGCTGGGTGGTTATCTTCATCCTCCCAATCAACAGTGCCTTAAACCCCATCCTCTACACCTTGACCACCAGTTTCTTCAGGGAGCAGGTGGAACTCTTACTCTGTCGTTGGCAGAGAAGACACATCTTGAAAAAAGACCGCAAAAGCCTCACTTCCTCCACAATCGTCGTGGAGATGTCACGGCCTCCTTGCTACCAGCAGCCAGCCTATCTCCAGCCGGTGTCACTGACTGCTGCAGATCCCCGCTACGCCTGAGGGAGGAAGGAACTTTCTTGGTAAACTACGGGTTGAGGGCCAACAACTGCTCCTTTGGCTCCTACAAGACAGTTGCACTAATACTGAGTTTGGCTTCCAACTGGAACAAGATTAACAATCACTGTCGAGCTGTCTGCTCCACATTTTGTAAAAATGACAACAATTGGATGCTTTTGTCCAAAGCAGCTTACTTTTTTTTTTTGTCTTGTTCTATAAGACACTTGGACATGCAGACAGGAAGAGCCAGAAATCAAACCACCAACAGACCCTTTGTGCCATGTGAGCTACAGTTGCGCCCTCTTCTTTCTTTCTCTCTTCTGTGGCCATATGTTTGATTTTCTTCCAGGTGAGGCTAAAACAGGAACAATAAAGAAGGAGGTAATGGAAATAATGAATACCAGCATATGTACATCTCCTTGCCGCCCTGAGGATGTTTACATTGGACTTAAAATGTGTTAAGTCAGGCACGATTCAGTCCGTCTTTGCTTAAATGATTCCTTTAGAGTTAGAGCAGGAGAAGAGACAAGCAGCCAAATGTCAGTTATCTCACAGTCTCCGTTTTCTAGTGACGAAGCTCATCAGATGCTGAGCTGAGAGATTTGAGGATTAATGGTTTCAGTCTCAATAAAAGCAGAGAATGAGTCTTGGACTGCACAAAATGAGCACTCAGACATCATTTATGGAAATGTAAAGCTTGCATAATATGAAAGAAAATGAAAACCAGCTTTTGATTTTAATGCATTCAAAAACTAATAGGTTTGAAATCCAAATAACAAAATCCAACTTGCAATTTTTATTTCATCAACAAGCAAATGCAAAGTCAACTTTATATGTCATTATATCTTCCATGGCACAATTTGAATTCAAATGAACACAATTAAAGTTTTATATTTATTAAGCAATCCCAACACTGTATTTCTATTCACTGTTTTTGCTTATGTTGTATCCTTTCTCCTGCTCCATCAGATGTTGGGTTTATTGTCCTGATTTTCTGAGTAGTTTTAATTGCGAATACCCCATATAATTTCTAAAGTCTCCTCCACACGGACTTGTAGAAATGAAGCTTCAAAGGAAGGTATGCGTTTGCATTTTGGCAGGGTTAATGTGTTATCCTGTAAAATGATCATATAAATGCAACAAATGTTTAATTCATGAAACAAATATGATTATAAAATGTTGAATGGCACATTAAATTATAATGTTTTACACAAATCATGATTTGACTAATAATACAGTTGGGTTTTAAATAGTTTGTCCACTAATTACGTTTTCCTTCCAACATTATCATGTGGTAAAAATCACCATGTAAACTGGGCTTTTGCATTTTCATTATGTCAGAACATGAAAATGAAATATCATGAAAACTATGAATGCTAATGAATTATATAATTACATGCACAAAACACTAAAAACAGGAGAGAAAGAGACTCAGCAGTCAGCAGAAGCTATATCTTTCTGCTCAACACTAACTGTAATGCCTACTACTATTTCCTATCTTGTGCTGATATAATGAGCATAATTTGAAATTTTCACCACTTGCTTGTTATATGCGATTCTGTACATTTCAATCTACATGTACATAAGTGACTTATTATGAACCTGAGCCAATATGCTGCAGCATTTTGATACTGTTAAATCGTACTTTTTTCAATTTAGGTCTTTTGAGTTTGTGACTGAGCTGTACTGGATTAAAACATCTGGTTGAATAATTGAATTTGCTTGAATAAGTGAATTTAATTCACTCATCCATACATGAGGAATTTGTTCAGTTTTGTTGTCACCATGTCTGTTGGATGTCACCTAGACTGTTCAACTTCAATTCACGTTTCTATTTATACTTTTTATGATACTTATATGTATATGATGCAGTATGTTTTTTTTTTTTAATTGCCTTTAACAGTCACTTCAATTCAATACAAAAACAACTCAGTAATGGTGAAAGAGGAACAAGACAATGAAAGTTATGAAGAGATGGGGTGGTTTAAAGATTATAGTTTTTTCCAAAGGAACCCAGATCTGATGAAGTAAGTACCATGTTTTCCTATTACGCTGTGCAGTTTTTGTTGTATAATATTTAGCACAGGAGACTGTCCTGTCAATGTGTGTTCTGTAAATCATTGTGTTTATTGAAGACAGGTTGGACAATTTTGTGTTTAAAGGTTTCCCCCATGAGTTTTTGCCCTTTTGTGTGAAAAGTCTTCTGTGACATAAAAAGGAACACAGAAAAAGCAATTCTGTTATTTTGTATTAAAGCTACCAAAACATTAAAAAGAACTCAGAAGAAAATGAAAGCACTGTCCCAATTCCCTGTTTCTTTCATCTGTTTTCCTGAAAAGCTGAGATTTGCCAGCAGAATTTAAATGGATAAAATGAATTAAATGAAATGGACTGAGTTTATACTTGGTTCTTATTTTAGTTCAGATAAGGCTCATTGGTTTGTTCTACGCTCTATTTCCCCTGAGCTATCAAAACCGCATTACTGCTATTAGTTGTTAAATGCTGCCATACGAGCATTGATAAGTAATGAGATCGCATGTGAACTAGTAAGGTATGAATTAAGTGTAGTCTGGTGAGTTATGTATTATGAAGAGGTTTTACAAGTAAGATCAGAAAGAGAACTGAAGAATATAATCTATGACACAGTAAAGTTTTGGGCTCGTCAGACGTACAGTCAGGAGGCGTCTGATAGTTCCCAAATGGATTCTGCAGCATGACACCAAAAACAAAATGTACCATTGGTGCTGTTCACAGGCAAAGGTCTATATATTTTTTTCCTTTATAAATGAAAACTACTAATTCATTAAATTTATTTTAAAGCATCACCAATTTACATGTGATGGATATGGATATACAATATGGATGGTAAAAACAAAAACAAAAAACTAATTAGTATATGCTGTACAAACCAAGGTTTAAAACATGGAGAATAAAATTAAGTGGACTTGAATTTAGATTTTAAAAAGTCCTGATTTGGATGTGTACATTGGAAACTTATTAAAATATTTTTTAAGGATATTAGAAAAGGTTATATCAGACAAAGCAAAGCAAAAACAAAAACCTTTGCACAAAAACCCGGTCAACAGAAATCTTATTGTTTCATCTCGTCATTTGTTTGTGCAGCTGCCTGTGTCTGATGTGGCTCTACAACATATCTTTTGTTTGTTTTGTTTTTTTCCCATCTCTCTCCCTCTCTCTCTCTCTCCACATTTCTTTCATTACTTAATTTCACAGCACCTGCGGCGCTCAGCATCCCTCCATGGCAGGTGCCCTGCCCTTGGACCAAGGTGCGCCCCTAGCGACACGTTGATGGACACGGCCGCCAACCAATGGGAAGCCTCCCTTGCCTCAGTTTCCAGAACCGCGGCGTCCGATTGGTTGCTAGGGGCGGGGCCCTATCATCCCAGGCAGTGGCGCTGTCAGCCGGGGCGGCACGACTCCTGGAGGAGAGAGACGAGACGGATTGATGAAAACAAGCCGCAAAAATCACATAAACAAAGAGTCCGTGCCAGGAAATGACCCTATAGTCGCCGAGCTCGACGCAGAAAAGGTACTGCTCGGTTTAACGTCGCATTAGTGTCGTGTCTGTGTCCGTGTGAATGGTTGTGTGTTGACCACAAAGAAATGTCTTGATATAACATCGATTAACTGCCACACACGCGGGGGGGTCGCACTAGCTCGTTAGCTTCCGAGTTAGCTACGGGCAGCAGCCGGTTACAGTGGTCGACATCCATTAAATGTAAAAAGAAAATGTGACCAACGTAAACACGCTTCAGTGTTTCCTTGGTAGCGAACAATGCCGCTTTGCTTTGTGAGGCAGGATTAGCTCAGCAACAGTCTTCATCTTAACAGCGGCGCTGGTTGTAAATACACACTTCGTGATGGCGGTGAGAGATAATATATACACGGCACGTTAGCCACCAGCTAGGTCGCGTTATGTTAATGATAGTCCTGTCCAGTCACCGTCACCAGTTTGAGGGTATAAATATGATACGCCGTGTAACATAACTTAACGGTGGCTGCCTGATAGCATGTCGGTGCCTGTGGACCGCTCATGTCGCCCCCCCCCTTATCCAGGAGATGATGACATAGTTATTGGTTGCCTTGAAATTGTGAAACTTAAATTGGTTTTGGTCCAGTGGCGCGCATCATCCCGCCTGAGTAGCCGTGCACTTCATTATTCTGCAGCTGAGATGCTCAGGAGTCAGCTTGAATATTTGGTGGGAGAAGTGCAGTGTTTGAGCATGTATTATTTACATCCACCCAGATACAGGCAGATAGCGGGCAGCAGCACTTATACTGAGGGCTGCTCCTGTTCTTGCTATCTAACAAAATTGACTCATGCACATGTATTTATATGCACATTCCTTGCTTGCGTTGTCATTATAAATACTTTGGTGAGTTAGCTCTGAGGTGAGTCGGTAGGCACCAGGATGATCACACCTTCCTCTTTTATCTACATTTTTTTTCCCCTCTGTCCCTGCCCAGTCTGTTCATGCTCTTATTTTCTGCCCATTCCTCCTTCCTCCCTCCCCTCCTTCCTCATGACTCAATCAGCCCCCCTCTCCATCTCTCCAGCTGTTTGGCCCAGCCAGTCGGCGACCCAGTTAACGCCATTGTTCTGTGTCTGGACTTACGCTACAAGTAACACACAGACACTATGTCATCTGTGTCACAGCATTGTGCTTCTGTGATGTTTCCCCCTCTCCTACATTTCTGTCACCAGTTTACAAAACCTCTCTAGGAGTTATAGTATGTCTCCTCTCCTCACTAGTCTAATATATTTTACACCATTTTCATTTAAGGATACTGCTATGAAACGCAGATGTATTATCATACAGTTGATGTGGTTGAATGAATAGCTTAAGCATAAATTCAGTGGTGCCACATAATGTAAAAGCCTTTAAAAATGTAAGGAATTTGGGTTTCTAGGTTGTTTTCTTAGTTGCTGTAATTTTTTATAATCACATGAGTATTGGAAAACATGTGGAGGTGAAATATAATACATTGGGTCGGCCACTGTATATACCACATCACTAGAAGATATTTATTTTATTTCAGTACTGTTATGTCAGGAAAAACACAGATTAGAAACAAATGGGGAAAATGCAGTTTACAGTAAAAGGATATCAATCATCACGTTGCATGTTGATGATGTGTCAAAACCTTTAAAATGTCAATGTTTCAAGAAAATTAAATGATTTTGATTTGCTATCAAAAGATACATTCAATGTGTTGCCTCTAATCCTTAAAGCTCCCTCAAACAGTGTCATGCATTTGCAGAGAGACTCTTTAATCCCATTTATGTATGAGCCTGTGCATTTGTCGTAGTACTTAACAGCCTAGGCATCAGAACTGAAGAAGGCATCTAGATGAAGCTGTACACTTGTCAGTCCAGAGGATTGCTTCACACCTCACTTGACAGTTTTGTGACCTGGCTGACAGATCAATCTAAACAGATGTTATTTCTAGGTATGATGGAATTGACATTCTGACAAAAGTCTGTTTTTGTATGATATATTTAAAAATGTGTTTGGTACTGAAATATATTATACTAAACATAGTATAAAGATATATATTCTACATGGTCTTTTGGAAGTCTAATTATGGTGGTACAGGTTATTTTTAGCACCACTGGAAAGCCTTAGTTTGTGTAATGAAATCCTAGTTCCACTTAAGTGTTTGCACAAGAACCATCTAATCAGGAAGAATAATTCCTACCAGATTATTAATATTTTATATTCATGGCATTTGTCTTCAGTGGTTCAGTGAGTGGAAGAAACATGCAGGGAGTGTGACATTGTGATGGCCATCTTTGGGAGAGTATGGTTAAATGTTTTTCATGTGTGTTGATAGCATTTTTCACAGTTCAAGTTCATGGTCTCTGAATTTTACCCAGTGACACAGTGCTCTATTTTAGCTCATGTCAGCTCTCTTGTTGTTATGTGCAGGCCACTGAGTAGTTACTTTGCTGGAAAGATGTTACTGAGCTTCATCAGGCCTGTGGGAAAGGAAGCACTAACTGTACTTGACCTCCCACATTCTTGACTGGTGAACCTCAGTCAGCCGGTGAGCTATCCATCTTTCCTCGTTGTCATTGTTTCCATGGATACCGCTGGGCACCTCACTCCCACCGGCTTACATAACCCGGTGTTTCTGCTAGGCAAACACAAGTCCACGCATATACAGAGACATCAGTACATACACACGCACACATTTGTTACCATCATACTCACTGTGTGATTTTGCCTCAGGTGATATTGCGATAGAAATTCATGCGTATTTTATGAGCAAGCTCTTCTCCTTTATATTGCTTAGATAATACTAATACTAATAATACTCATTTTCTTTAAATGGTCTGATAAGCCTGTTGCTGCCTTATGTTGACTTGATTATACTGACTTTTTGTGAGTAATTTATTTGGCTTGTGTGTTTGTTTCACGACTTCATATAATTGGTCAGCTAATGTTGTTTTACTGTTGTTAGTTTTGATTGAGCTCTGAGGCTGTTGGCTGCTCCATTAGTCTGCACATTAGAGACCCCAGAGGTCGTGGTTACATAACACAACTCCATATATATATGGAAAGGCCGATGGGCAAGCTGCACTGTGTGTTTGCATGTGCACATCCATGGCTAATATTTGCGCATGACTTAACGAATGTGGCGGCACATCTTCCCTGTCCTTCCTTAAAAAATTCACAGTAACTAAGTTTAAGTAAGTTTTAAAACTTAGGTCCTGCAATCAAGACAAACTTAAAAAGACATTCACCCAGATTGTAATTAATCTTCTCTGAGCTGCATTTCCCCTCCACAAGCCCCACTGTACTTTTGAGTTTTCTGTGTCTCTATGAATACACTTTATGTGATATATTAGAAAATAATAAGGTTTAGTAGCATGGTCATTGAGCTACAGTTTTTTTCACCAAGGACCAAATAAAGAAAGGGATTTTTATTATATAATATATTCACACACTTTTGAGCTATCGTGTCAAATAACTGTCAACAAAATGATGTCTGAAAGTGTCCTCAAAACTGACCTACTGAATCTGTGGTTAATTTTATAAACTGAATTATTATTTCTTCAATAGGCTCAAGGGGGCACCATTGCAGTGCCAGTGTGTGAGCTTGTTGACAGCAGGAGAAAAAAAAACAAAGGTGAAGGGCATTTAACTGGTTATTGTCAGGCAACTGTCGCTAATCTTAGTGGCTGCAGTTGAACTATGACTAGATTTTCATATGATCTGATACTGGTCCCAGACCTCTGAAGTACTGTCTGCAATCAACCCCTCTTTGTTCACAGATTAAAGTGAGGTTAAAAGGAAACGACAGTCCAGTCTGATAATCAGGCTACTGTTGCCCAGGTACTTGCTAATGATGATCACACAGTACTAGATGACCTCTTTAAGCTTCGAAACACGTGAATAGGACTGTTGCCAAAAAAAGTTGAAGAAATCACTGCAAAAAGAAGTGAGAGGAAAGTGAAAGTTTTGCTTTCATTCTGAGAAGGCGTGTGTGCAACACCCTCAGTGTAATGCCCGTATAAACATGCAGTAAAAATAAACATGTACTGTACATCAGTTACTGTTCCAGCTAAAACCACTTGTAAGAATACACCAATGAATATAATAACCCAACACTAGTGGTGAAAGTAGATTTACTCAAACACAGACACTTTGTAATTCTACTGTACTAAATTTCAGAAGAAAATATTGTATACTCCACGACATTTGTTTGATTACTAAACTAATCAAACAAAACACTTTGCAGATTCTAATTAATAATACAAGATATAATCAATATTATTATTACTGTATAGGATAAGTTAAAATAAGGAAGTTCACTAGCAGTCAAGCAGTATATAATAAGCCCTGTCTTTATATAAGATGAATTTTTACTTTTATTTTGATGCAATACTGTTATGCTTTTGTTTTACTAAAGTAAAAGGTTTGTGTCCATTACTGCTAAAAACTGATGAGCAATAATTTACAATGCTAGAAATATTAATAATGGTATATAATAAATGGATCTTTGCTTCCATACAAAGCTGTTGTTACTTTAACACTCTTTAATCAACAAAGTCACTAAGATATCCCTCTAAAAATACTCTCAGTATTTTTATTTGCACTGATGTTGACAAGTACTTGATTATATGTACTCTGAATAGACCTCAGACTACAACTGGGAGCTGACAATTCAGCTTTGCATCACAAAGAGACTGATTCTTGTGGCGAGGCTCTGCTATAATTAATTTTCGCCATCACCCCAGTGAACCCCTGAACTGCAGTTTTGCTTCAGTGCATAATCCTAAAGTAAACTTGTTTATGCTCTTATTTCTCCTGTCAGACCGGGTTGCCGAGCGTCTGGGGCGGTCTGGGCAACTGCTAACATGGGAACATATTTTAGTGACAGGAGAAATAAAAGGTTTTCCGTTGTAGCAGAGGTCTCAGAGGGTGCAATTTAAATGATAAGTGGAAGGGTGATAATGAGAGAAGAAGTGGTTCACGGGGTGAGGTTGCCTTCGAGTCAGATTTGAAGGAGGATAAAAGAACAAGGCGCATAAAGGAAGAAGGTGTGTCATACCTGCTGGTAGCATCTAGTGCAGCATGTTTAAAGGAACAATTCCTGACAATTCATGTTATAAACTTATAAGCACAATTTGCGGCCAAATGTTATGTAACCATAAGGTAACTCCACGCCTTCAGGAGATAAGATGACAAAGTAGAAACAATGAGGAAATGAAAATACAAATGAGAGAGATGTTAATGATAATAGTAAGCACCAAAAAAAAAAAAAAAAGCATAATCCTTGCAGCTCCTTTTGACTTGAGGTTACATGGCACCATTTTGCCTTCTCCATATCCCCATTAGCAGGGAGATATTTTTGTTTTTTGAGACACATATAGTCAAGATGTTATTGCTTACCCTGTATTTCAGGCTAAAACAGGCTGTGACCCTGTGGTTTTGTGTGTCTGTTTGGGTGTGTTTGGTTGTCCCAGTCAACTAAAGCATGTCTGAACAGTGGGTGGAAGGTGATGCTTAGCTCATGATTTATCAGGGTGATTTATGTTTGCTTACTAACTCATGAAAAAAAAAAACAAGTTATAAAAGTGAGGTATGTGCCATTTGAACTGACCTCCTGGAATTTGTTTGAATAATAAAATAAAATGTTGATTATGCATCTTGGAGTATAATTTGAATCTTATCAGCTGCTCTATTTCACATCAGTGTGGTCAACTATCTACTCATTGACATTATGGAGCACAAAGGGAAGAATAGATGGGATTATTCTGTGTCTGCAGTGTGAGATTGACAGTGTTTCAGCAAACACAACGGACTAATCAGGTCAAGCAAACAAGAGAATGACAATCGTGAGTAGCTTGTCAGAGAAACACAGTGGAGTCCATTATCATCCATCAACCACTGGTGAACCAGAGCTAAAACATCCTCTATTGAATGTTTTACATCTGTAAACAGTAGATGAACATATACAGTGGATTGAAATCTATAGTAGAAAATAAATAAAGTTCTGTTTTTCCAACTGAAGATGATTGATGGTAATCTATATGTTATCTTTGATTGGTTGGCCTTAGTTGTCAGTTAATGAAAAGGCAAAAACAATCTCCTGTGTGTGTGTGTGTGTGTGTGTGTGTGTGTGTGTGTGTGTGTGTGTGTGTGTGTGTAACAGCCAGTGTCTTAATACTTGGCTGTTGTACTCCCCTAGGGGATGGCACGCCTCTCTAACTGACTTTGGCACCGTGCCTCCCTAAGCTTGTTTGCCACCTTTAACTATTTCCTTTCCAAATTTAAGGAGGCACCCTCATTGGGTTTGAACCGACATTTCAGAAACATTTGCAAACTGTTAACATCTCACTTAACACTGTATCTTTCTAAAAGGGGTGAGAAAAATGTCTCATTATAGTGAGGTCATATAGTTCATTTTAGTTTTGTTCAATGTGTATCAGGGAATTCTTCATATTAAAGGACATATTAAAAACTACAGTGGAAGAAAGTGAAAATATTTAACTTGCTCTCCAGATTCTTTCACTTGTTCTGTGTTTTTGTCTATTTCAGCTATTCTAAGTTGACCTATGGGTATCTGGGAATTTTTGGCGGGATGTTTGGAAACCTAGATCTATTAGCTGGACAATTAATCAAAATCACAATATGGCCAAGTGTAATATCTGTATAACAGGAGCTGAAAAAATCACAGGAGCTGTTATTTTTTGATTAGGGTAAAATGTCTCACAACATGGACTTGTTAACACCATAAGCTTTTTGGTACTACAGAGATGCCCCAGCCCAGAAATCATATTCTCCACATGTAAGGAAAAATGTCTGTTTGTTAAAAGGCCCAACAAAAATTACATCATTATATTTTTTTTTCTCCAGAGAAAATAAATTGATCTTTCAAACTGAAATCATATAGAAATCGCAATATCTACCAAAACAATTGCAATTTAGTTGGATAGAAATATCATGTTTAGGAGACAGGGCTGTTCTGGTGGAGACTTGAGTGTGTTTTTCTACAGTAGAAACATTGATGTCAAGTGATATGAAGCCGTGTTACATCACTTGAGGTAGTTTATCAGAGAGGAGAGCTCCCAGTGAAGACATAAAAGGTTTCATACAACATTCAAGTGTAGCAGCACTCCACAAGAGTTTAATATAGTTTCCTGTGCTATGCTTGTGCTGTATATCTGGTTTCTATATTCAATATAGGTACCTGGGTAGCAGTTTTTTCAAAGAGGATATGAAAGTTTTGTTGTTTTCACGCCTCTTCATATGAGGTCTTGGGTGAGGCACTCAATGGAGCTGATGTCATGACAATGGTGGTATAAACAGCCACCAAGAAGTCACCTCGGGGTAGGTATCTCCTGAGAGATACTACCTACCCTACCTACAAAGTAAGACAAAGTAAAAGAGAGAATGAACATGTATTTGAGAGACCTGAGTGAGGCATAAAGAAATGAGCTTGATTTTTATTATTTCTCTTGTGTGTAAACATGCTTCTGTTTACTTTCTGTGGCAAAAAAGGTTATAGAGAGGATGTTACAACAGACTTTTGTAACATTTCTGTCAAGCAATGTTTTGGCAAGATTGTTTGTGCAGTGTAGATTTTAGAGTGAAGATTGCCTAATTTTACCAGCATGACAGGACCAGATGTAATTAGACCAAAACAATGCACTGTACTTCCTGTAAGATTTGTTTGGAGATGAGGTGCATGCTGGACATTTGTGCTTTGAGACTTAGGTTAAGTCCTGGTCTTATGTTAGGGTTTGACTTTTTTGCCATCAAGAATGACTTTTACCTCACTATTCCTATCATGACATTTCATATGGGCAGTAGTTCTTTTTAAACCAGCTCCTCACTAAGACAGTGAACATACATTTATCTCTCTGTGGGGGTGGACCTCGTAAATGCTTGAAAATGCTACCGCAGATTTATCTTTGAAATACATCTGCTGATCAGGACTAACAACTAACTTTCATACAGATACATTTTGTCTGTCCCCGTGTTCAGGATTCTTCCTGTTTGTGTTTGGCTTTGTTTCCCCCTTCTGTGAAGGGGTGTGTCTACCCTCCGTAATCCTACACCATTAACACATTGAGGTTACTGTAACTGGCTAAACAGCCTCGACCAGTGAGTGCAGGGGCTCCAACTCTTACTCACACCCACATGCCATGTGTTGGCTGTGTGAATCAAGCTGATGCATGCCATTCCACTGTTCTTTAGCACTATATGAGACGCAAAGGAAGAAACAAGAAGTAGGAAATGTTTGTGAGAGTGGACGCAAGAAAGAAACGATTTCTTCAGTCCACATTGACACAAATAGGTGAGTTAGAAAAAATACCCCTGGAGTGAAAAGAAACAAAAAAGAAGACGGTGAGAGGAAGAGGGGATGAGGGAACCACCCAAACTTCCCAAAACACCCAATCAAGCAGCGCTCTTGGAATTGGATCCCTCCTTTTTTCACCACCTGAGAGCGGAGAAACACAGCTGTGCCTCTGAGACTCAGAGGAGACAGAGGGAGAACGAAACAAAGAACAGGTGAGAGCAAAAACAGGTCGTCTATGGAGGAGACAGCTGAACTTCTGCAGAAAATGAATTTGCCTCTCTGCCAAAAGAAGATGGGAATGTAGTGGAGTTTTTTTTATTATAAGCAAAAGAGAGAAAAGGGGGCTTGAGAAAGGTGGACTTGAACTCTCGGGAGAGCCTGCATATCTGTAACAACAAAGCAGTGAGCTCACTGTCTCTGGATTGAATGAACTTGACATAAGAGAAGAAATCCTTGTGAGAAGAAACTGGACACCAAACTGTGGACAAAGCAGAGATGAAGAAAATGAAAACCGGGATTTTAGGATTGCCTGAACAGTTTGTTTAACAGGGCTTTTTTTGGTGTCAGTTTTTTTCTTTTGAGCCCACTGTTGGACCATCATGTAGTGTCTCCTTGCGAGCTCTGAGGACGGCCAGGTTTTGACAATAGACTACCAGGAGGGGGTTGAGATAGAGGAGACATGTCTCAAGAGGATGTAACAAGCACAAACAGTCTTGGGGCTGAAAGCGGTGCTTCAGACCTCTGTGATGGCCACTCTCTGAGCCAAGGTCGAGACCAGGATCCAGAGAACCAAAGCCAAGGACAGGATGGGATAGTGCTGGAGCGTATTGCCTCTATATCGTTGGACATGTTCGACCCCAGTGACTTCACTGGGAGGTTCACTAAGTTCCAGTCTAAGTCCAGAAAGCGGACAAGGATCATTGGAGGTAGGTGCATACAAACCTGGCTTGATTTTAAGAGGCACTATTAAAGTGAACATGACAAGAGTAGACAAGGAGAGAGACATTAGCCAGGTTGTCATTGACATGCAAAAATCTGGTTTAGTAATAATTCTGGTTTGTTTGAATGTGAATGCTATGACCTGGGGGTTTTCTCAGGCTGGAAGTGGTGAAAAGGCTGGTTGAACATCCAGCTGAAATAATTATCCTCAACTCCCCAACTGGAATGTGAGCTAGGGTTTTATCCAACCTGGGATTAGAAAAAAATAAAAATAAAAAGAGGTGCCTTGCTACCCATTTAGTCTCCTTCTGTCCCTCCATGTATATCATAATTAGCTTCTTCTTTGCTGTGATTTGAGGGCTTGACTTGGCAGGTGTTTTTGTTGTGGCTTTTTTAGACCCTCTGAAAAGTGATACTTTCAGTGTCTTGAGTAAACAGCCCAAGATTACACCACTAATCCTTATTCTACAGAATGAGGAAAGGAGACATACCCATGCAGTCCTGGCCTCAGATGTAAGCACAGTTTTCTGACCAAACCACTCACTCTGTCTCAGCTTAATTTCACTTCTTGGAATTTCATGTCCGAACACTTCCAACTCTGGGAGAACACTAAGACCTTAAGATGTCAGTCAAAGTATAATAGAGCTGGGCGTGTGGTTTAATTCAGTGGTGATAATGATCACTTACACTTACATTAAAATTTCATATGTTATGTTTGAACAGGATTTCACTAAGCATAACTGTGGAGTCTGTCTTTAGTAAAATTAACACCATAGCAAGTTAAATGGCATTAGTAGGCTTTTGTTTTAAAGTATGTTGAGACTGTAAAACCACAGTTTTCTCTGTTCATTCTGTACCAGAACTTGTGATCTTTACTTGTAGGATGATCTATTGTTTCTTGAGACTTTGAGACTTGCCCTTTGTCCTTGTCTGCTCTGTTAAAAAAATACAATAGTACCACAAGAAATTAACAGATCCATGGTTTTTGTCTATAACAAGATGAAAATCAACAGGAGGCTGCATTTTTCCCACAGTTATTAACTAATGCTATTATCCAGAGTGAGCCAGAGTTACAGTTTGGACAGAGTCTTCCTTTATTCATAGGTCACCAATGATGAGTGACCAGTGATAATGAAGGAGTAGCAGGGAGGGGCTAAAACGTTCTAAGCTAAGTGTCAAATGTCATGATAATCAGATATTAGGACGAGTAGAGCAGAAAGATTTTTGTTCTTTACCTGAATATCCATTTTTCAGTGGGATTTGGCTCAACTTCAAAAGAGGAGAGAAAAATGGGCGTACAGTGTGAGGCAAAAGGGGAAATCTGGAGTGAGGTAGTGTCTGGGTAACCAAGTACCACCTGCACAAACATGTCTTTCAGGGACAATTAACAGTGACTATGAGTGAATAGATCATAAAGGTCAAATTTTAGGCAGAAGAAATGCCATGAAATGAAATCTTATGGGGCTTCTATGCTGTGTTAATGTCCATGACTCTAAGGCTTTGATGTCAGGGAGACAGATTCTCCTGACACACACACATTCTTCACAAGAGTTATCTATTTGATCAACCCAGCTGTGTCAAGAAGATACCACTCTGTGAACTGTGTGTGTTTCTGTGCATTCATCTTCTGTGCTGTTAGACCAGTTAACACCCATGACACATGTTGGATGAACATGTCTAATCTAATAATCTAAAACAATACATTCATCAATAACTTAATTGACAGAAATTTAATCAGCAGCTATTTTAATAATTTATTTTTAAGGTAATTTTAAAAGCAAAATGTATATAATAATAAATAATAAAGAAAATAGGTGGACCCTTAATCAATTATCAAAATAATCAGTAGTTGTAGTAGAGTATGATCAAAACAATCTCATCAGAATAAAGTGCCTTGTATTAACACCTTGGTCTGAACAAACTGGCCCATAATGAACCAAAGAGGTGCTTTAAAACTATTGAAGATATGTTTTACTGAAAACCTGAAACTTATTGTGATTTTATTTGGATTAGCCACACGTGTGTGAGCCTCTACTTCAATGATGGGAAGATGTACCACTCTCTCCTACATGTCATTTTGATTGTGATATCTTTGGATTTTGGATGATTAATTAAGTGAAACAGTTTATACATTTATGGAAATTGAATACACCAAAAGAGTAATCACAAAGATAATCATCAGCTTTATCTATATGCAGATTGTTAGTTGCAGCCTTATTTTAATTACCTTCTGGGGAGCAGGACTCCTTGTCCTATTATTTTATTCAAACTCTTTTCTAAATACTCTTGTGGGATTTGTTGACATTTGTTGCATTTATCATATTTATAAAGAAATGAGGGATGACCTGAGCTAATTGTGGTGGATTGGTATCAGCTAAAATAAAGCCCATTGAAATTAATTCCTTTATTTTATTGTTATCTTTTGTTTTTTGTTCACCTTTGCAGACAAGTGTTCATCTTGTTAGCTGATTGCATCAAGGATTAAAGTTCGCCCACTTAAATTCACCCATGCTAAATGAATAATAGAACTAGACAACTTAGTAGTTTTGAATCTGGGTCTTCAGTGTTTGGCTCATTAAAAAGACAATAGGATGAATTTGCAAGTCTCTTACTTCAACGTGTCAGAAAAAGCATTAAAATTAAATTTAAGTATCTGATCAGACTCTTGTATTTACAGATGCTCATTGTTTAAGGACTTGAATTGGAATCACAGCCAGAAAAAACTTGATTGGGACATCCATCAAATAAATGAGCCAGTGTTTAGTGCATATCCAGAGAGGCCAGATATGAATTCTTGCCCTCAGTGTGTGTGGGAGTGTGCGACCACATGTGGTCAATAAATTTTTATGTACTCAACTGCCTTGAAAAGACTCATCATGCTGTTAATTTCAGGTTAAATAGAAAGCAGTGCAGTTTATGTCTGCGTGCATGTATGAATATATATATGTGTGTGTGTGTGGAGTCACATTCCAACAGCTGGCATGCTCAGGCCTCTTCTCAGAATGTGTGGAATCCTAGGGGCTCTGTGTGTGTCTGTGTGTGTGTCTGTGTGCGTCTGTGTGTGTGTCTGTGTGCGTCTGTGTGTGTGTCTGTGTGCGTCTGTGTGTGTGTCCACGATTTTAATTTGTAAGCCGAATAAACGTCATTGGCAAAACATGTCCCTATTTCCCTTGCAGGTCTTGAATTTGAATAGATTTTCATATCTCGGAAATGACTTTTTCACCAACAAACAACTGGACAGCCTTCCCTTCATCATAATGACAGAGTGAACTAGGTCTGGATATCGCCATTAATCTCCCAGTTAGTTGATTTGATTTCAGCTCATTCATGTTCAGAATTATTTGATTTGGTTTTGATTTAATTGGATAGTTGATGCGTCAGTGATGTCAGAGTTGCTTCTTCTATGTTCAACAAGTGAGCAACACAGTTGTCTCCTTGAATATAAGTAAATATAAAGGACCAAAAGCAACAAAAATACACCCACACAGCTTCACATCTCCACATCGCCAGAGATATAGTCACCTAACGATTCTGTGTCATGATGGTCCTGTAAACTGCAGTCAGCACAGAGGATGACTCTTCACATTACAGTTTACAAGACCATCATGACTCAGTGTTGCTCATGGAGCCACGGAGCTGTGTGCCTTTTTTTTTCATTTTATGCCTTTATTGGATAGCAACAGTGGAGACAGACAGGAAATGTAGGGAGAGAGAGTAAAGTGTAGAGGAATGAGACAACCCTGTGGTCTATGTCCTAACCAAGCTTAGCTCTATCCAGAGAGAACAACTCTTATACCTCCAGAGAAGCTGTAGATCACTTGAGACAAAATACAACTTAATTTGGAAAGTTGTTTTTCAATTATCTTTGCTCGTTAATCTCATGAGAGATGTTTATCTTAATCTGCCTCACAGATTTGCTTCTCACATAAAAACTGCATGTGCTGAGACATAAAATCTCCTATCATCCCCCAACTTTATAACAAAATGAGACGTGTCAGGAACAGCTGCAACAAACAGTAATTATTTTAGTTGAGATGCTCAGTGCACTGATGAGTAACCGGAGCTCACTCATAGAAACCTTACAAAGGACCTCTGGACAGTTGCAAGACGACACTTCATATCATATTGTCATGTTCGGCTTAATTTTCTGTCCTTGCTAACTTGTCTTGACTGGCTGAATTGTCTTGGTTCAGTAGACAGATTAACACCAAAGTAGAAATGATTATTTGCTGATAGTATTTGGCCCAGGACTGAAATGTAGTAAGCAGAAGTTGCAGACAGGAATAGGCCTGCAGTGGTTCTCTGCTATATTTCTCCTCCTTTGAGATTAGACTGTAATTGTCTGTTAATGTGAACCAGGCCATCCTGTGCTCGGTAGCTCTCCTGTGAGTTGCAGCTGTGCATGATACTGTGTCTTATGCACTTTCTACTTGTCCCCTCCCCTCACTTTCATTTTCTCTCCCCCTGCCCCCATTCTCCCTCCCTCACCCATTCACCTCCTGTGGCACTCCCTCAGTTCATTCAGGGAATTACATGATGACCCTAATTATCCACTTGTACTTCCACACTTACTCACCCAACCATAACATCATTGCCATGATGGCCATCATACCTTTCAGCTTAGACAGACAATTGTGAGGACAGGCAACAAAAAGAACTATGTGACCGTTTAAGGTGGAGGGAGATCATTTGTCCTCTCTCACTTTGTCTAAACATCAGAAACAATTTTGTCAAGAGTTCAACCACCGGATAAGGCTGGAAGGTATCATCTGGAAGAGTAGTGCTGGTAAATGTTGGTGTTGGGCTGTTTAACAATTTAAGGAGGGAAGCAGTAAATTAAAAACCAAGTAGGGGGTAAACCATTGGAAATATTAGGTCAGGGAGGGTTCACCAAGGAATCCCAGTAGCTACATTTTCTTTATTCAGTAAAATCACTCAAGCAAGAACGGGCTAATGGCAGTGAAACGGTGGCTGAGCGTTTCACTCAAATTGGAGTTCTTAGACTAAAAACAGCCGCAATGTAATTCTTGGACAACAAAGAATTATATTTCCTGTTGTTAAATGAAATTTCTTCAGTGGGTAGCATAGATTGTTGGGAAACTAAATTTGCAAAAGAGGCCAGTGTTGTGCCTCATCTGTTTTTGCTGTCAACAAAAGATGTTTTGCTGTTAAGCAAACTGATTAGAACTAGATCACACAGGTCAATAAATCAGCCAATATTAGTTTATTGTGAATACATAAGTATCAATGTCGATTAGCAAGAGTTAATTGCAGTACATAAATGCCAAACTTTAGGCAATTTATAAACAGTATCACCATTACATACTGTTGTCCAGAGGGAGCACTCACAAGTTGATTTGTTCAAATCTCCTTCTCAGTATGTACAGTATCTTGGTCACAAATTTTTTTTTTTTTAAAGAAAATCCATATGCAGAATCCATATCAAGATAGATTTTTTGATCATGTTAAGTGATACTATTTTTAAAATTACAATACTAACTTATTATCAGATTTAGTAAATTCTCAAATATTTCTATATATAATTTGCCTCTTAATTAATATATTTTGTAGCAAAGCTGTTATTGTACTTGAATGAATGTATTGAATGTTTAATTGCTGTGTAATTTTAGTTGCAGTTAATCAGGTTTTATTATGCTCAGTGAGCTGGCGATGACCTCGATGTTGTCTGAGTCCCCTTTCTTGGAAGTGGTCAAATATTTCAGGAGAATCATAAGTTATCTCCTTTGGGTTTTTTTAAACTATTGCTGACGCATTTCTATTATTGTGTCTGCCCCTTTTTCATCCATGAAGGCAGACAACTAACAACAACAACAACAACAACAACTAATCAGTACCATTCTTCTAGTTTGAATATGAATAAATAAATATAACAACTGTTTTCCTCAAAGAGGAAATGATACAGGATGTGCTCTGAAGTTTTCAAGCCAAATTTGGAACCTTTGAAAGGAAGTTAAAAAGTTTCCCAAAAGCTGCAGCACTTCTATGTTACTGGAGATGACTTAGTGTAATCCAAAATGTGTTATATTTAATAACCATCAGCACAGCTACTTGTAGTAAATATGACAGGAAGTGGTAAATGAAAACTACTGTAGTATGTATGCTGTTATCTTTGAGCATACTTAGTTTTGTCGACATTTCATTGTGAACAGACACTCACAGTCTAGTAATAATATATAATTTTTAAGTCCCCTGAGGCTTCATTTTGTGACCAGTGTTGTTTTCATAAAATCATCCTACTAGATGATATCATTTGGAGACATTCATAGGCATGTAATTGTCTTCCAACTTTATGCTGATGATACAATATTATATGTTCCCGTAAAGCCTGAAAGCCCCACTGGTTCATCCACTATAACTGTCTGTTCACTTCCAATAAAAACTCAGTAAAACTCAATAAAACTCAGATCCTGATTAATTATCCTGACAATATGAACACAGATTTAAAATCCTGTCTTTTGGTCCTTTTGTCAAGTTTGTCCAATCTTGCTCTTATCATCTAGGGAATATTGCGAGAATCCATTCATAACTGTCAGAGACACTGACTCCAATAACTGCAGAAGCTAGGCTACTAACAAAAACCAAGAAAAGAGATCCTGGTCCTACCTTCGCAATGTCTTGACATTGGCTACTGGTTTATTACAGAATTGCCCATTACTTTTAAAGCACTCCATTGCCTGTCTCCAGAGTGTGCCTCTGAATGACTGAGTCCTTGAGACTGAGACCTGCACACAGTCTGTGGTCCTCCCACTCGTAAAGGGGACAGAGCTTTTGCTGTTAGGACATATCGACAATGGAACGACCTGCACAACAGTTAATCTATAAGATATGTATTTTTTAATGTTTGATTTAACATCTCAGTGCAGAGATGTCATTACTATTTTTATTACTATTGTTGTTATTATTGAAGCATGGATTCTGACACATCTAAAGCAATGATGCTATTGACCAGTTGTTATTTCTGGCATTTTATTGGTTGGTGCAGCCTTTGTGACACTGCTCTCATTGGTCAGGTGAGCTCAAAGCATGCTCACTCAGCATTACTGTGAGACTACACCAGTAATCAGGAAACTTTACATTGCTGTTCTTTGTTTTTTTCATTGTAATTATCCCACTATCCCTCTCCTCATGGTCCTTTCTTCAGTAGTTTTCTCCTTCTCATCTTCCCTCCCTCTATTTTCTGTGATGCCCCTGTGCAGTACTATCCACTGTGTGTTTTTCTCCCCTCCCTCTCTCCCTCTCTCTCTCTCTTTCTCTAAGAGGATTGGCTGCTTGCATCTACCAACATCTGTGTATCACTGTCCTGAGAGAGCAAAACAGAGAGGGGATGGGGGGGTGTTCGCCAGCAAGATAGCAACACAGAGCACAGACAAGGCTGAGTGCCGCTCTTTTTTTCTTTCTCACCGCCACAGACACACACACACACACACACACACACACAAACAAACACTCAGCAGTAGACAGCCGCAACATCCGCATCGCTGGCTGCCCACCCGCATCCCTCTCGCGTTCTCTCCCAGTCTTTATCTCTCGGAGCATACTCTTCTTTCTCTTGCTTGCTCTGTCCGCAACGTCTCATCCTGCCATCCTGTCCAACCTCTGCTGTCTGTCACCGTGGCGACATAGCCTCTGCAGCCATGGCGACCAGCCAGCAGGATTCAGGCTTCTTTGACATCAGCATCAAGTCTCTTCTCAAGTCCTTAGGAGGGAGTGAGTACAGCTATCACATCACAGTTGTTGTCGCTGGCCTGCCAAACAAATGCATGATACGTCTGCTCTTGTGAGACTGACTAGTCGTCAGTTCATCCTGCAGTGTACAGATTATGCTTATTTTGTTTGTGTATCTGTGTGTGTTAGGAGTGGATGAAGATGAAAAACAGACAGTATACAGCATGATCCACACTGTCAATATTTGGCAATGTTACGTAATGGAATAATGGAAGACAAGGGGTGGAGAGATAGAGAGAGAGAAGTGCTCCAGGAGTGAGCTGAGGATAAATCTGGCTCCTCAGCAGTTTTCTATATTAATTATACAACACATTATTCAGCAAAAGAAGTCATTCTTTCACTTTGTTACAGTCTCGGTGCCCAGCAATAAATACATTTTGTTAAAAAAGTCCGTCAAACTAAACCAAAATGTGAATAATAATAATGAAATATGAATCAGATCTGCGTGTAATATGTATTTAACCTCTCTTAATGCTCTGTTTACATTTCTAAAGACTCATATAACTTCATCTGTTCTTCTGTCAGAGTCAGTGTTTATGAAACAGAAGGTAAAGCTAATGTACGCCACTCTGAGTCAGTCTGAGATGATTACCCAGCAGCATCATTCCAGACCGTTGCCAACTGGACATACTGTAATTTCCCCTTCCTCAGCAGTGGACTCATGAACCTGAGACGTTACAGAAAGCAGAAAGCTCTACTATCTTATTGCACCACTGCGAGTCTAACATAGATATCACCAAGTAGCCTGCGGTTTACTGTAACATCTTTCCATGTTGGTATAGAGAATACAGAGCTTTTCTCTTGTTGTACTTCTGTGATTTCACATATTGACTGAGCACTGCTTGTGCTAGTTTTCATTTTGTGTATGTACGTATACAGTATGTATGTGGGTGCTTTTCTGTGAGTAGTTTAAGTTATATAGAAGCTTCTGTACGTGCTCAGCAGCTAAATCGTCTTCATGTTGTGTCTACCTTTCATTAGACTCCATGATGTGTGTGCGTGTGCTTAGCGGGGCAGCTGGGTCAAGCTCAGTTATTAGATGTGTGGTGAAGGTTACTGTCAGCAGGGGTTATGTTGGTTACAGAGGAATTACAGGGGATGTGTTGATGGCTCCCCCTCTGCCATTTATGATGACGTAATATAAATAGAAATCGCAGAGGCCATGATTAGTTGTGTGCGTGTGTGTTTACACATCCAAGCTCCAGCTTGTTTTAGCTATTAGACCAAATTCAGTCATGTGCAGACATGGTCAAGGTCATGATAAAGATGGCAGACAGAGGGCTAAAAAGCCAAGAAACCAGCCTGGTAAGTCCAAGTTAGGTCTGTGTTTCAGACACTTAGTGCGTGAAATCGCTAGATAAATAGCTGATCTCATCAAGTTGAGCTTGCTCAAGCTGGTATGAGAGGTAAAGATATCTATGATTCATGCGTACAGAAGTGGGGCTCAGGAGCCTTCTCTGACAACATACAGGTTTGGGTTTGCTAGGTCTTGTTGAGGGCTGTTGATATGTGTTTGTGTTAATGTGTCTTTGTGCTTTTAAAAGTGACTCATTGCAGTACACTTAGCCAACAAATTGTACAAGCAATGCAGGATTAGTTATGACGACTTGTGTTTTAAAGCTGTTTGATGTGTACATGTGTGTTACCACCCTGCCTCACAAGGCAGGTCATGATTGTTTTGTGTGCTTGTCTGCTTGTATGATGTGTGTGATGGATCTGAATCTCTCTGCTTGGCCTGCAACTAATAATCATTTCATTATCGGTGAAGCTGTTGTCTGAGTGTAACCATCATTTTACTCTTGTTTTAAACTGTTGTTAATAGTAGATATTCTGAAGATATTCAGTTTACGATCATGTATAACATAGAGAGCAGCAAAGCCTCACATTTGAGAAACTTGGGAAAATATATATAGATTTGCCAAAATAGTTGCTGATTAATCTTCTGTCAATTGATTGATCGATTGATCAGTTATTTAACTAGCCATTATAACCACTCTGATCCTCTACGTCTCCATTGTCCAACTGCCTTTGTCCTTTTGCCATCTCAGTCTCTTCCTCAACGTATTTTCTTTCTTTCGCTGTCTTGCTCAATCTTGCTTGTTCAATAAATTGTCGAGGATATACGATATGCTGTAAACCAAGGTGGACTTGTATTGACTAGACATGACTGATTTCTGCTGATTCATCTCTTAAAATGCCACGTCATGCAAATGTCACCGAATGTCCCGGGAAGCGCTATATTGACACTCTGTCAAACACGGTGACGTCTTCCTACTCTCATCTCTCTCTCACCGACATGCTTAAGACTCGCGCACAAACATGCATGTAAACAGTCACACACACCCTATATTCATGAGAAGCTGCAATGGATTATCTCTATTTAGAGTCAATCTTATATTCACTGAATTAGATTAGTGCATTTGCTTTGTAGTTTAACCACATTACTTCATTTTCCCTAATATATCACGTCTGCCCTGGGCAACTGTAGTGCACATGTGTACGTGTGCGCGTTTCTATGTATGTGTGTGTTTATGCCCCTGTTCCTGTATGTCTATTTGCATGTGTGTGCACTTGTGTATGAGTAGGGGTCAGTGGGAGTGGTGGGTATGTAAGAGAGTGACCGCCAGTAGTCTATATATAGCTCCTCCCTCCTCCCCTCGCCTCTCTCTCGGGGCAGTGTTGAAATTCCAACCCAACTCTTCTGGTCAGATCTCCACAAGGAGCAGACTTTACTTAACTGCTACTGACAACTAAAGGACAGCCACAAAACTACTCTTCAAAGAAGCACTTTATTTTCAACACAACTTTCCAATGGGCTTCAAGAATTCAAAGGTCACAGGAGCTGTCGTACAGAGAAGTGATGGCAGGCCGGAGGTGCAGCAGATGCTTAAGTAGAAACTGATAGTGTATGTAGGCTCATATAGCTCACAAGCATGGGGCCCTACACAACCTCTGATCTACCCAAGACTCTGCAGGAGCAGCACCGTGGAATACTTCTCGGTCCCAGTTGGTAGAGTTCACTCACAACGGAATAAGTTGGTTGCCTCTTGTTATTTTGAGAGGACACTCTGACACCATCTATTCCTCTGCTATTGCAACACTCGCAGCTCTGAGGCGTCAAGGCGTCTTCACTTGGGAGGTTTCACTCTGGCTATGGCTGCTCCGGTCTGTGGATACAGCAAATCTTCCTGTTTCAGACGGATTGAATGCGCAATAGAGCTGTAATGCTGCTGTCACGAGAGTGTCTGCCACACTTGTCAATCATTTTCTGAATGATGGAGTTTCACACTTTTAGCTTTGGTTGACAGTTACTGTCATGGTGGAGTAGTTGGATAATAAAGACATTCCTGCAAGGAATTACTTTTATTTTTTAATCATGGGAGCTGTATTTAACACGCTGTAAACTACTCAGTCTCCCATCCTCACACAGTGTCCCATTCCTCCTCCATCCTACGGGTTCTTCCCATTTTACCCACTGTATCTCCATCTCTTTGTCTGACTGCCTTCACCATGGAAATGCCAACTAAATGGAGCAGGGCTAGTGTGATCAGCTTCATCAAGGGCCTTGGTAAGCGTCTAGGGGTGTGTTTTCATGTCCATGCATGTTTGCATTGTGTGAGTGCTCAGGTGTCACACAAACAAGTTGCTGTGCTGTATGAGTCCTGTGGTGCCGTCCTGCCTGGACAGTAGTATCTATGTACACCTCACCCCCCGAGTTAGGTCAGGTCATGTGGTCATAAAAGGTCAGTTAGATCTGACAGAGTTGTTAACTCACACTCACTTGTCACTTCTGGGAAATGCTTTTTCTTACTCTGTCTCACCTTATGGAATAAAAGCACCTTGTTCTTCTCATCATATTCAGGGAATCAAACCTGCAAATTTGCTTCATATACACAAGCCTACTTTGTTGGCTGTTGTTGCAGCTGTTGCTAATTCTCCACTATAACTGTGTGAAGATGTATGTTTGTTTTTTTTCTATCATGTTGGTTGTGATTGTAACAACACGTCAATATGCTAAAGCTATTATAATGCCGAGTCACTAATGGTAATGAAATGTGTTGTTTCCTAATTTGATGAGTTTGTTATATTTTAAGGGCATGACGTGAATATTCTTAGAGACGTGTGACAGGAATTGCCCCCCGTCTGTTGACTCTCTTACTTGTACCTCACTTGTCTCTCTCTAGACTCCGACCACTCCCTGTCTGTCTTTCTCTATATTTTTATCATTATATCCAGCAAGAATTAGTATTGCCCTGTTTTCCTAATGATGTAATCAGAAGGCAGAAATGAAAGCATGGACTGCAGAGCAAGTGTGTGTGTGTCCATCTGTGTCCCTGGACAGTGTAGTTAGTCAAACCTGGACACTGACTCAGCATAAATTAGTCATGGCTGAGGAGTTTTAACTACAGAAATAACAAAATGATTCTGACACGGACAAACTCTGAGGTTTATTAGGACTAGCACTCAAAGAGATGAGGCTCTGTTTCTCATCTCACAGAACTGGCTGAAGAATTACTAGCTGCATGTCAGACAGACGTATGAGGTGTTTGTACATGACCCTACACCGGAGGTTTTCAAACTGTGATTTGGCTGTTTATCAGCATGGTCTGCAGTTGGAGCTGCAGCAGTGGTTGTGACATACAACTCGTGGAGGTAATGAAGATAAAACTAATAACACCTGTACTGGAATTTGAGTCGAATACTGTAGTTCTTATGAAAGCAGAAGCTTAAAATCACCATGTTTTTGATTTTTCCTCTGTCTCAAAACAATCCACTGTCACTTGTCTGTGCATCCATGTCCACATTGCAAACAGAAATTACTAGATAAATCTGGATACCGTTCGTGTTTCCAATATGTTAACAAATATATACAGTGTTGATGTTCTAACCCATTTCTAAATCACTCGATCCATGGCAACATTATGCTTCCTGTTTACATCCCCCAAAATCCCTAAATTATGGCAACTGTAGTTCTAAAACTTAGAGCATGAAGTAAAACGGAGGTAATACAAAACACAGGACACAGGACCAATAAGTATATGGCTCCCCTCACTGTCTGAGGGGCACCCATGACATCAGACTTCACACTGACCTGTCCTAACTCTCCCCAGCCTCTCCAGTGGGACTGAAGCCACCACTCCCTCCAATCAGTGGAACCTTGGGAGAGAGGAAGGGTCCTGTCGTCATGGCGCCCGTCAACGTGGACCCCGAGAGTAAGCCGGGCGAATTCGTCCTGAAGAGCCTGTTTGCCAACTTCACCTTGCTCTCTGAACGCAAGATTCGCATCATCATGGCCGAACCACTGGTGAGTGACTTTGCATCGATCTGTCATATTGTTTTGTCCATATTTCTCATGCCATCTCTCTCAGGTTACAACTTTCTCGACATTTTATCTGACTGCATTATTCAGAGTGCCTTTTTATGCCAGTCAATTTTTTTTATGCAGAGGAAGTGCAGTGTGTCTTTCTCTTGAACAGTGTATACTAAGCTTCCTGCCTTATTTGTTTATTAAATAAAAACAGGTTTGACACACTGTCTATCGCTGTCTGTATCTGTTTCTGCAAGGTCACAAGTTATGAAACATATGTCAGCATGCACTGGGCAAAGAGTCTGGCACAGCACATAGGCAAAAACATACATACTGTATCTGGAGGTAGTCCCTAAACTCTTAACCCACACAAAGTAAGGGTGAGGGCAAGATATGCAGATATAAAACCAAGTCTGTCAAGGACTATGCTGGTGATTTACAATGCCACTTAATATTTTACAGCCTTTTTTACAATTTTATGTCTAAGGTCTGATGCACTTGTGAAGCGGCCACAGCTATGAAAAGTTGCTGTTACATCAGACACATTTTATGCTTCTGCAGCCAGAGGCATTATGTTTTTGTGTTGTCTGTCTAGATGTACAGTACGTATATTAGACTCTGACTCTCTGATGAACGGATTTTGGTGGTCAAAGGTCAAGGTCACTGCAACGTCACATGTGTCCTTTTCTTGAGAACACAATATCTCAACAACACTGAAGGGCGTTTCATTATATCTGGCACAAACATCCACTTTTACTCAAGGATAAACTGAGTACAATTTGGTGAAAAATCAAAGGATTTTGGACATAACTCAAGAATTCATATGTTGATTATAACATAATTTAACATGTGATGAATTAATGACATTTTATAAGTCAGATGTCAAGTTTTCTGTGACATAATATTTAAAATATAAATACTTATATACTAATATAGCTATATATGAAAAGCATATACTTAAGTCTCATCAAGCAGCCAATGCGTTTTAAATTATACACAGAAGCAGGTAAGACTTGATCAAAATAGATTAATGGTTTGTCATCCAAATGTTAAGGATTCCCATATTTATATCAATTTTTTTCTGCTTGCAGGACCAAATAAATATTTGTGACGGACTGTGTATAACCATCTAGTCTCTCATATTACATATTTGACTCACTGACAGGGAGTGTGCCAGAAACATTTGAGCCAGTGGTTTAGTTAGGGCATATTTAGTTAGGGTACATTAATAAATGAAAATGTCAGAGCACTATCTAAACTGTGTATTGCCTTTTATAAGTGTAACAGCACTTAGCCCTGGTTTGTTTCATGAAACAAACATAACAAGATTAGTTCCTAACAGCCTAGTCTAATCCAGTCTACGTGAAGAAATCAGCTCTGGGCTTCAAACTTCAAGGTTGCAGGCATTTTATCATTTTTCTGAAAGTGCATCAGCATTGGTTTAAACAGCTTCACTATTTGCAGGGGATACAGGTTTTTATACAAGTCCAGAGCGATACAGACGGTTTCAACACATTCAGACAGCACTGACAGCTTTGAGTGTGGCCTTCTGTTTTGATTGCAAAGAGATTTCAGGTTTAAACATCATCATGTAAACATCTTATGGAAAAGATAATTTTAAAGATAGTTTGTTCACCTGCACCCGTCTCCTTTAATATGAATGTTTTTCCCCTGTCTGTTCCTATTCATAGGAGAAGCCACTTAACAAGTCTCTGCAGAGAGGAGAGGACCCACAGTTTGATCAGGTGTGTGCAGCTCACATGAACACACCATCAGCAATATGTGCCCTTTTCTCCCCTCTGTCATACAAATCTAGTCATAAACCTGCTCTTCTTTTCAGAATGGGATTAACCTCTCACTCTCTCATACCCTCCTTTCCCTCCTCAACCTCACCTGCTCTTCCTCCTTCCTTCTGAACAGTTGATCAGCACTATGAGTTCTCTAGCAGAGTACTGCCTACCGTCCATCCTGAGGACTCTGTTTGACTGGTACAAGAGGCAGAACGGCCTGGAGGACGAGTCCCATGAGTATCGACCTAGAGCCAACACCAAGTCAAAGAAGTGAGAGAGACACACTCACACACTTCGCTGTGAATGTTTTGTTCACTCAGTAATGACTCAGTAATGTAATGAAGACCATTACGTAGAAAACTGTATAAACAATAAACTTGAATGTGCCACACCAGCAGCAGTGAAAACAAGCTATGCTACCATAGAAAACAAATTGCACAGGCACTTTGACTCATGGAGAACCGAAGCTGTGGCTTTGCAGAAGCTTGTTCCCAAATCTCAAACAAACAACACACTGAGTAAACACAGTTACATGATGGACCAGATGGTGCCTATATTTAATTGATTAATGGAAATTCAATAAAAGCTAATTTTCACGTGTAACATGTTGGTGTGACGGTTACATAGGGAAGAACAGGAGTGTGCTCAAACAGGATCAACACTATTAAAGTGGCTGTGATAAATAATGCTTCTGTTTCTCTCGCTCTGTCACAGTGATGAGCAACAGAAGGACTACTTATTGGAGAGGAGAGACTTAGCAATAGACTTCATCTTTTCTCTAGTGCTCATAGAGGTTTTAAAGCAGGTAAGTCTCACTTTCACTTAGCTGTCAAATGCTATATATCTCCCCAAATCTGTTAGCATGAGTGGGTTTAACTTTAACTAACTGTCCTCAGTGCTCCAGCTACTGTAATACCATAAAACAAACATCCTATTCAACTTTCTCTTAATTTAACTTGACATTAGTTGTTCAGTATTGACTCCACTTGCGTGAAACTGTAACTGTATTAAAATGTTTGTATGATCATGACCAAGTCATGAGTCTAGAAAATATAATTAACAGAACAGGAGGAAATAGCCCTTTTTTATTTGCATGCATTCTTTTTTTGAATCTTTACTAACTGATAAATGATTTATATTAAATCATAACCATCGAGTCACAGAACTGAATTGGAACCTTTTCTGTCCATCCAGATCCCCCTCCATCCTCTTTTGGATGGACTCATCCAAGAAGTTATAAACCTGGCCTTCAAGCACTTCAAATACAAGGAAGGGTGAGTATGATAACATTTAGGAACATAGACAATTGTGTGCCTGAATGAAGCAGGTTTAGAGTTAAACTACATTGTCATCTTCACTTTTGGACCATACATGTATGCATAGGTCTGACAAATTAATGACATGTATGTAATGCTACAGCTCTACGCAGCATGAGTTGTGCTGGTTATTGATTTTTGTTTTTACCTTTCAGGTATCTGGGACCTAATACAGGCAACATGCACATAGTGGCCGACCTCTATGCTGAAGTAGTGGGAGTTGTAGCTCAGTCCAGGTACAGTAGACGTCCACTAGATTGTGTTGTATGTTCTTACCACATGCGTGTTGGTGTGTGTTGGTATATCTGCAGAAAGTTAATTGTAGCTGCTGACATTTTTTATATGTTGTATAAATGTGTGTTGAGGTAATTTGCCACTTAATCTTTGTATTGTCTAAAGTTCTTTAAGTATCTTAAGGTGTTGAAGTTTCAGTATGTTGCAGTAAAAGAATCACCCATATTTTTTGCCACTTTTCACAAGGCAGGTCTGGTAATTACTTCATTTCATTTGTTTCAACAGTTTAGAATAAAGCCCTTTGTGTCATTACCCTGAGTAAAAGCAGAATTTGTGATCCAGGTCATGTTGCAGCTGTGGGCTGAATAGTGAAAACTGAATGTGTGGTTACAGTAGCTACCTGTCCTCCTATTGACCCCATTTTCAGCAGAAACACCAATTACAAATGCTCTGTGCGTTCTGTGTGCTTGTAGTCTGGTTGCATGTGTGCTGGTAAATACATTTGTGGGTGTGTATGTGTGTGCGCACAATGGCAACTAAGGATAATGACACTCCAGATGATGTCTGCCGTCTGCGTAATGTTGTGTGCGATGAGAGATGAGCACTGTTCCCATTTGCCGTGAGGTTATTACTGTGATGGAGGAGGCGTGGGTTCACAGGACTCTCAGTTGCTACTGTCACACACAAGCACACACACACACAAACACACGCACAAACACTAGCTGAACCATCACATCGTTTAACACCGTCATCGATCTAATACAAGATCAAAGTCAATACTTGCAGATCTAGTTTAGCCAATGTAAACTCTCCCTTGTGTGGCTGATGGGTTATCCACCTGATTAAGCTTCTCAGTTGATTTCTAACAACATTTTCAGTGTTTTTTTTATTTTCATTACTTACACACAGGGTTATGAAAACCATGAACAATCTGATTACGTCTTGACATCATCTGTGTGTTTTTCAGCTTGGTTTATAGATCACAGTGTTTATCTGTATCTTATTTAACACTCAGCACTAAACAGAAGGCTGATGGCTGTTCAGCTTACTTAACTGCTGTGACCACCCCCCTGTGAAGCACGCAAAAGCATGTGCAAAAAAACACTGACGCCCTAACTAACCCCCTCCACATCACCCCTCCAGATGCCATTCTAAATATAGGGCTGCAGAGCGCTGTTGTACACACATCAATGTGCACATGTGAAAAGAACAGGTGCATAGAGGAGTAAAAGTACACTATATTATCAAACATGAAATAAATCTTGCTGCAATATTTACTATAACACAAGAGCCATTTCCACAGGTTCCCAGCTGTGAGGAAGAAGTTCATCTCCGAGCTGAAGGAGCTGAGACAGAAAGAGCAGAGCCCCTACGTCATACAGTCCACCATCAGCCTCATCATGGGACTCAAGTTCTTCCGCATCAAAATGTATCCGGTAGAAGACTTTGAGGCCTCCTTCCAGTTCATGCAGGTAGACTGAGCTGAAACCACTCTGCGCCTCACCTTTTACTTACAAGTCAACAAATTATAAAGAGGCTCTGGTTTAGGAGTGTACTCTTTCTCTGCATACATTTCATATCTGGAAGCAGTGTAGTGCTATCATAGAGCTGCTCTGTCAGCTGCTGAGAAGTTCCACTGTAGCTATTAGGGTTTAAGTGCTTTGTTTATCGGCCCTTTGATGGTAATTGCAGTTAAAAGAGCATTTGAACCAGTGACTTTGCATTCACAGAATTATCATGCACATTTTTTTCTCCCATTGTCTCTGTCTGTAGGAGTGCGCGCAGTATTTTTTGGAAGTGAAGGACAAAGATATTAAACACTCATTAGCCGGACTCTTTGTGGAGATACTTGTACCTGTAGCTGCTGTAAGTGCACGTCATCCTGCTGCTCTGAGCACTACTCAGAGCGCTCTTGCATTTTATTATTGTTGTTTGTTTTTTAAATAAAAAGTCCATCTGTGTTTCTCCTCTGCAATATGTCTGCTGCTTTAAATATATTGCCTTATATCTTGAGAATCACTTAAATCTTCAGCATGTACATGTCATGTTTTGTCTTTCTGCATCAAGTAAAGTAGAAAAACTAAACTGGCACAACCAATTTTGTAAAGCAAAGTGGTTATAGATATAACTTCTGCAATATTTGTCCTCCACCAGACTGTGAAGAATGAGGTCAACGTGCCGTGTCTACGAAATTTTGTAGAGAGTTTGTATGATACCACACTGGACCTGTCGTCAAGGAAGAAACACTCTCTGGTAAGTTTCTCCCCATAGTCTGTGTCATCACTGCTTATCTCTCTTCATTTCCTCTCCATTACCAGCAATTGGTGAGAGCACTTACTGTAACTGTCCAACATCTGGGCTTTTATCGCTCCATGGGAAGGAGACCGGAGTGCAGTATGCAGTACACGGGCTACTTTTTTGAAGCGGTGCCAGATGAGCAGTGTTTGCCCACAGCATGGAAGCAGACACGGCAGTCAGCAAATTAGATGCAGTACATCTCCCTTATTAAGATAGAGGCCTCAAATGAACAAGGATGTAATAAAACTACTCTGTTTAATATTACTTCCAATACAAGTAAGATTTGTTTAGTCAAATCTTTACCAGAATTAAATTAAAATACTTCTCATACAGGGGTGCATCTTTTATGTCAGTGCATTATTGTAATGTTCAATTTGCATTTACAGAAACTAATGACTCTGACCCTATTGAACACCGTGGAATAAAATGCTTCTTGAAATTTCCATATAAATACAATTGCATCAACAAAAAGGACAGCCATTGTCATAATTTTTTTTTTGTTTGTTTTTTTGTTAACCCCCACAAAACAGCATGTTCTGACACAGCTCTGGCATAGCATGGTTTAGTGTGTATGTGTGTTTGTGTGCATGTCCATCAAACAGACAGTGGAATTGCTCAAGATGTAGCTTCCAAAAGAATAAGCTAACCTGGTTAGACACATTGATCTTCTGACGTTGCCCTTGTTTGGCTGAAATTCAGTGAGTACAACATGACTCCGAGCGTAAGAGTTGGCTGTGATTGGTTTCTCAACATTTCTGTTTTCTCTATGGCATTTTTGAAAAGACTTAACACAAAGCTCATTCCGCTGACTTTAAGTGTAGTGGAATAAGTCATATGTTTCCAGTAAAAACAATATAAGTTACTTGAAAAAATACTTAGACTGGGTCCTATACTCAAGTATAGTATATATACTTGAGTATATATATACTATATATACTATATAGTATATATAGTATTCAAAAAAAATAATGTTTATAGAAGGAATTTATTGTAATAAGACAAAGATTTTGTGGTAGCACAGCTTACATTGGAAATGTTTTCCTTTCTAAAGTTTTCTCCTAAATGTCCCCCAAACCTTCAGGTTGTATTCCACAGCCTTTTCATAGACAAAGTTGATAACAACACATGACATCAGGATTGCTGCTGATGTGCTATTTGTGATATGCGCACTGGTCCCTCCTCCCCTGTTCTCAGGGCTGCAGATATCTCACTTGGCCAGTATGCATTTTTCCCTCTATAGATTCTCCAAATACTCCAAGCAACCTATGCATACTAGACTTGACCCACCACTTTGCCTACGTAGTGTTCCTACTGTGCACAGGCATGCACACAAACAAACAATACCCTGCCATGTCAGAGCTGAATGGATAGACACGTCAGCTATGACAGCCATCTGGTGCATTCCCATAATTGTTATTATTTTACATTCTGAGAGAGGAGAAGCTCAAATAAGAAAAAGACAAATAACAAATAGTGACTTTGATAAGGAGTGACAGTTAATGATACACTTGTCAAACCTAGCATTTCCAAAACCATTCATGACGAGGGTGTACCTTGGCTCACACTGACCATTAGCAAGGCATTCATGTTTAAGAATGATCTGCATGCAGACTTTCAACATAGTCGACAGCAAGTTCACATGGCTGTAAGTGAACTTTATGTTGAAATCTTTGATTTATTTTAACCTGCTCTATAAACTTGTAACTGTAGTTTTTTTTTTACCACTGTGTTGTTATTTTAATTTTGTCCATGAAATGAAGGGAAACATTCTGTCCACAATTTCAAATCTGTTAATGACTCAACTTCATTATAATGAAACCTCCTGGCAAGATAAAGCACAGAGAGAGAAGCGTTTTGTTTTGTTAAATTCATCTAATTCCAGAGAGGGGAACATAGATGAGAAAAAATAGGTTAATTGAGGATTTATGAGACCTGAAACAAATGGATTGTGAAAAAAATGTTGAGCTTAGTCTCAAATAATGTAATTGCCCATTGTTAATAAAAGATGAAGGAAGAGTTTAGAAATGAGATTTAAGAACAAGTGATTATCAGACTTGACTTCATTAAACGATTGTATGTCTGTAAAAAGCAGGTAAAAAGTGAATGTAAAAAAAGTAATGAGTTCTTGTAGGACACTGGTGGGTAAAACAGTGTGAATCCTTAGTACTGACATTCACAGACTGATGAACTTTGAATGTGGAAATCCTATAAGTTTACTACTTGTATTACATCTGAAATGCCTGATGCAGATGTCTCCCATCTGTCTTCTCTCTCCACACCAGGCTCTGTATCCTCTGGTGACCTGCCTGCTGTGTGTCAGTCAGAAACAGTTCTTCCTCAGCCGCTGGCACATTTTCCTCAACAACTGCCTGTCAAACCTCAAGGTCAGTCTTTCTGTCTATACTATTACAAGTGCAAGAATTATTGTGATCTGGCTTTATTTGTATAGATCACAAACACGATGCAATGAATTTTAGCCCTTGGGCAGTGGTTTTGACAAAGTAATGTGATTGTACATGCACACAACACTGAAACTCCATGCAACAAACTGCTGCACTAGCATTACCTAATACCTCTCCAATAAAATCAACCTTGAGTATGTATGGCCTCAAGGGAACAATTGCCGTTTAAGAACTGATGGGAGCTCATAAAGACTTCTGTATAAGTTTGATTCATGGTCACACTGTAAATGCAGAGAAAGCAGTATATGTTGTGAATTTTGACATGTCTAGAAGCTACAATATGTGAGGTATTCTCTCATAAACTTAGAGGAAAACCCTGTTGTTCAGTGAAGGTGATGGAAAATATTGTACTTGATGAAAAAACTAGTAACTTATTCTTCTCTACATGTGTGAATGAAGAATAAAGATCCCAAGATGGCACGTGTGGCTCTGGAATCGCTCTACCGCCTGCTGTGGGTCTACATGATACGAATAAAGTGCGAGAGCAACACTGGAACACAGAGGTAAACATTATAACCACATGTGGTTATAATTCTCACTGTTAAAATGTGACATGTAGTTTGAAGCGTTTTAACATCAACACGTCACTGTTAACTGTACTGGGAAACTTTGTTACAATCACCATAAACAAATAATACGGAGATAGTAAATTGTGCTTTCTTCTTAAAAGTGATGATTTTTGTATGTTTTTCTGCTTCTCCTTCCTCCCTCAGTCGTCTGACGTCCATCACCTCCACTCTGTTCCCCAAAGGGAGCCGGAGCGTCGTGCCCAGAGACATGCCCCTTAATATATTTGTCAAGATTATCCAGTTTATTGCTCAGGTGTGTATCACACTCTCTGAGGTACAAATTGGCGTGATAGAGGTTGGTTCTTTCTGCTTCAGGTCAAAGGACATGAGAAATAAAACGGGTTTGGGATCACTGGAGAAACACTTAATAAACTACATTAAATACATCTATATACAATGCTGCTGTCATCAAGCAGCATATTTGGAACACCAGTGTATGTTTTCCTGATTTAAATATAGATAAAGTAAACAAGACCTTACATCTCTTATCAAAATAATCAGTTATGTATTAACAATGCCCCACCGCTGACACCAGATGTTCCTGCTGCATCACACTGCATTAACTCTGAAATCCTTTAACACCAATATGTTTGACCTGTTCAGGAGAGACTGGATTTCGCTATGAAGGAGATCATATTTGACCTGCTGAGTGTTGGGAAACCTGCCAAAGCCTTCAGTCTTAACCCAGAGGTAAAACTGAAAGCAGACACAGACATTCAATCATGTGCACTCAGTCAACAGTGTATCCCCAGGGCCACGTTAGGGTGAGCATTCTAGTTTTTATTTGTAGTCAGTTGGTTTTCGTTTTCAGTCGGCGAGGGAGGTAACCATATGCTCTCTGTTGAAACTTGGGGAATAAATGTGCCACCAGAATGAATAACCACCACCTCAGCTGTAGCACTGCATATATGCACAGAAACAATCCATTGACAATCACAGCAGCTTAATGAAAACCGCACTAAGTTGATTCTGATGAGTTCTTGAATCTGATAAATTCGTCTCAACTGATGTGAGTCAGTGTAAATTGGGTTTGAAGACTGCAAGTTTGACAAAGAAAAATTATCTGGGGGTGTGGAGTTACATGCTGTAACTATAGATTACTATTACTGAACTCAAACTACTGACACTGTAGGATCACTTCTAATCAAAAAAGCAAATCCCTTTATTGAGAAGCACTGAATTATTGAATATGTTTTTAAAATAATCGCCAAGATAAACATTTATGTACATTAGTTAAGGTTTAGTAGTGCTCTGTTCGTGGCTCTATTCCTGCTACAAATTCAGCAATGCTCTTCATAAACAAAACTCCCTGGCATGTAGTAAGGATGCTCAACTTTATATTATCTGTGTTCCAGCGTATGAACATAGGTCTGCGGGCATTCCTGGTGATAGCAGATGCTCTGCAGCAGAAAGACGGAGAGCCTCCTATGCCCAACACGGGAGCCACTTTGCCCTCTGGAAACTCTCTGAAGAAGAAGAAAACTTATCTCAGCAAGACACTCACTGAAGAGGAAGCCAAACTAATAGGTCTGTCTGTGTCTGTAGGCATTCAAACTAGTGTAATTTGACTGTGGTATTGACCCCCACATTCTGTCTATTTCTGTTCCCCCCCCAGGCATGTCCTTGTACTACTCCCAGGTGCGAAAGGCTCTGGACAACATCCTCAGACACTTGGACAAGGAGGTTGGACGTTGCATGATGCTCACCAGCGTCCAGATGCTCAACAAAGAACCAGAGGACATGATCACGTATGTGACTACAAAGTGCAACAACTGAATGGTTTTTTTAGCCTTTTAGTGCTGAGGGTTATTCTGTCTGATTCAAAATTAAAGCCTATTTTAAAAATGAAATACAGGAATGTGAACATGAATTATTATTCACATTATGCGTTTTATTGTCTGAGCTTTTGCCTGACAAATGATGCTAAATACAGTTTTTCCTGGTTGTGATTGATACTTTGTTAGCTTTTACAATCATGACTCATCTGTATTTTGAGTTAGGAAAGGTAGAAATAGGTCTTATCTTGCTTAAGCTATTTTTTTAGTCAGGAGTGTTGTTTAGAATCTCCATCCATCTTTGACAGTGGTGAGAGGAAGCCTAAAATTGACCTGTTCAGGACTTGTGTGGCTGCTATTCCTCGCATCCTTCCTGATGGCATGTCCAAGCCTGAGCTCATTGACCTGCTTTCACGGTGAGTTAGAGACACAACAACCTGGTTTTTAAATGTTTCTTCTTCAGTCTTCTACAGTTTATTCAGTCCCTTTGTTGATGTGTTGTCATCTATCCCTCAGACTTACTGTGCACATGGACGATGAGCTCCGTCTTATTTCCCAGAACTCCCTGCAGAGCCTGTTACTGGATTTCTCAGACTGGAGGGAGGACGTTCTGTTCGGTTACACACATTTCCTCCTGCGTGAGGTATAACTGAACTTGACAGTAACCAACAGCAACTTGTCCATCTTGTATTTTTCTTGTATATTTGGCTTGTTAGTAGTTGATAAATGTGATATAAGAGAAAATAGTAGTAGTAGAGATTGAGAAGTTGAGCCTAAAAAATCACCACACTACTATGGTATCCCAGTTGGTATTTTTTACTATATGCAAACCGTTAAGGAATGATAAATTTATATTTTATCACTTTTTAAAAATGTTATAAAATACATACATCCATTGTTTATACTGTGCTGACACTGTCACAAGAGATAACACATTCATAATCACCCAAAATCTTAAATACCTTAATTCCAGGTCAAATTGAAACCAAATTAGAAATAAAAAACATCTCTTTCAAAGTAGGTTACAGCTTTTCTGTCTCTTGTGTACATCTTAATTGTTTTCAAACCAAAACCCATAAAACGTTGCCCCTGGTTGTCTTTCTCCATGGTTTATGATATAAGTAGGTTGTTGCAAAATTATCTTCATCAGACGCCACAGGGAAAAAACAACTGGAGTGATTCAAAAAGCATTATCCGCTGTGAATTAACAGCAAATGCTAAAAGAATGGCACTTACAGGGTCCCTCTCCAAACTGTTCCAGGTTCAAGACACCCATCAGGGTCTGCAGGATGCATCAGTGAAACTCCTCCTCCAGCTGCTCACACAGTGGAGGTTAGCTCTGCAGCTCCAGGGGAAGATGCGAGGTGGAGTTGAGGTTTGTACAGTCCTGAGCTGAGTTTCATGACCGGTAAAACAAAGTAGTTGTTGTTACTGTAACTAACTTTTCCTCCCTCTTTGTCTTCTGTGTCTATCAGGCGAGCCCCAGATTACCAGAGCGAAGCCCTCATTGCTCAGTGCTACATGCGGTTGAGGGCCTGGCTCTGCTGCTCCTCTGCTCGTGTCAGATCAGCACGAGGAAGCTGGCGGTCGGTGTGTTAAGAGAAATCCGCTGCCTCTTCACTGCTCTGGGACATGCTGAGGTACAGTAAAGGAAACTCAACATCTCTCTAAATATACCGTGTAATTACAAATTTAACAGACAACCGGTGGCAAATTGTCACTAAACAAAGACATAGGACATGGAAATAGCCAGATGGAAGAAGAGTCAAATGACGGTGTGATTAGAGTTGTAGCACATGCTGCTGTGAATTCTCTCACATTGTATGACGCAGTTTCAAAAATAGCTGATTCTAAAAATGTCTCCTCCACCAGGATGATGACAAACCTATGATAGAGGTCATGGACCAGCTGAGCCCAGCAGTAATGGACAGCTTTGTTCATGTGGCTGTATCTGACTCGGTAGGTGTATTTGTGATAAGAGTGATTTGGTAACATTAGTGCATCAGTTAAATTATTTATTATTATTTTTATCATTCACCTTTTTCCAAATTGCTGCTGTTGCTGCTGTGTATGATTCTTCCCTCCCCTCCACTCCCTCAGTCCACCTTGCCACTCAGCCACCACGTTGACCTCCAGTGGCTGGTGGAGTGGACAGCTCGATTGGTGAGCAGCTCCTATGATGTGAAGAGCCCGAGCCACGTCTGGATCTTTGCCCAGTGCTTGAAGGACCCCTGGGTGCTCTGTCTGCACATCTTCTTGCGGCAGGAGCATCTGCCCAAGCACTGCCCCATCGCCCTGGGATACGCCTGGCCCTATGCTTTCACACGGCTACAGCTGCTACTGCCACTGGTTGATCCCAAGTACAAGAACACACATTATTACTTTGTACTTTTCAGACATTTGTGGCCACAGAACAATCACATATATAATACAGCAAATTATATACTGATATAATGTTTATGAAAGATAAACAGATCTCACCAGCGACCTGCTCTGCTTTTTCACCTCTTTCCACAGCAGCCCAGTGAATGCTAAGAAGACCAGCACAGCAGGCTCCAGCGACAGCTACATCTCACTGTGGCGTAACTACCTGATCCTGTGTTTAGGTGTGGCTAAGCCAAGCATCATGTCCCCCGGTCATCTTAGAGCTTCCACACCAGAGATCACCGCCACCACGCCCGACGGCAGCGTCACCTACGACAACAAGGTGTGTGTCTTCTATTCAGTTTATAATGATATGAAACCAGGAAACGCAACAAAGCCTCACATCTACTGCATCAGAGATAGATATTTTTTTTAGATATTGTTTGATCGATTTTCAACATAGTTGCAGATTAAATTTACATTTGCATTGATTTATTGATGAATCGTTTCAGCTCTGAGGGAAAATATTTATTGCACTGCATTGCACTGATCCATGTGATTTGGATTGTAAAGAATAATCTTCAGCTACAGAGCCTCTTTTTTACCATATTAGTCAGCTTCAGCAACTTTCAGCATTAATCCTCTTCAGTTATATTTCCATATATGTTATATGTCATTTTTGTTTAATTATAGATTTGATTTTAGTCCCTAGTTGCCCATAGTTACAGTATCAGTATTTTTAATTTTATATGTGTCATTGTGATCAATGTTTTTGTGTGTTTGTGTTGTTTATTATTCAGGTCATAGGCACTCCCTCAGTAGCCTGGCTTTTAAAACAGCTTGTGCCGCTGATGAGAGCTGAGAGTCTGGAGATCACAGAGTCTCTGGTGCTGGGGTTTGGATGCACAAATGCTCTGGTCTTCAGGTACTGGATCTCGGAACATCAATACACACCCACACTTATGTTAGATGCAGTTTTTACATAGAAATTCGTGAAATGATTTGTACATTGTGAAAGCCAATTTCTGATTTATTGCTCAGCTCATAAAACATTTGTTACCTATTGCTGTGTGACCCAGGCCTCTTCTTTTTTAGTGTAAGCTTTTGCTTTGGCAGAGAGTAAACACACATAGTGGATAGATTTAGATTACAACTGAAAATGGATGGTGTGCAATCTTTATATTCCACAGAGAAAGAAGAAAGATGGGCTTCATTAGTCAGTTTTACGCTGCCTTAATCTATTACTTAATCCCATCCGTCTGTACATTCTCTTCATAACTGAGATGAACAGAATACCTCTCTATCATTCAGAGAGAAAAAAAATCCATCACGGGCATTATTTGAGGGACAGAGATGTATCACATTCTTTCAAAATACAGTGTTTCTATTGTGAAAGAGGTATTTCTTTTTAAAAGAGACCCATCTATTTTTAACCAGAAATGTTTTTGAAAAGGCTCATTGTTATCAAAGGGATCAAGTCATCCCCAGACTAATTTTTCTGACGTAACTGTGGTTGAGGATAAATGGTTTAAGGGCATGTGACGTTTGGGTTTGCACAAGATAGATATCTATTACAAACCACCCCGTTTCCTAAACTGTTCCCTAAAATCAAACCATTGTTAAGGAGGGAAGATTTCATCCATTTTATTTAGCATCTTAGCAATGAGGCAGTCAATTGATTTCAACCCAATCTCTCCTGTCTGCAGGGAGCTTGTTGAAGAACTCCATCCATTGATGAAGGAAGCACTTGAACGCAGGCCTGAGGTAACACACACACACACACACACAAACACACACACATTATCTACAATAGTTACTGTAGTATATTGTATATCTTTAGTGTAGTGTACACAGTATATCTCTCTAATGTATGCTTGTAGCTATTAGAGATGTTTTCTATGAGTAAATAATTAATTATTTATGAAAATGGATTCATGGATTATTTTTCTGCTAATGTGAAGTGAAATTACTTTTCCTTTTTAAAAACAATTCTCCAGGTATAAACTAAACAGGATGTGTATTTTAGGATACTTTTTGTTTATTTCGGCTGCAGAATGGACATTGTTTGCTTCAGAACCTGAAGACGTGTTGATTTAGCGTTGATCATACTCCCCAGTATGTATTATAGTCAACTGACAACCTGTCTGTGCTTTCAGAACAAGAAGCGCAGAGAGAGGAGGGATCTTCTCAGGCTGCAGCTGCTGAGGATCTTTGAGCTGTTGGCCAATGCAGGAGTTATCAGTGACAGGTAGCACGCTAATGCCATCCACTCAGTGCCACAAGCTGTTTTGTTTTGGTCTCTCCTAATACACTTAGGCTTGAAGGCTTATGCAACTTAACTTAACCTGTCAAAATACATAACATTCTCTATGTAATGTAAAAGAGCCATGATTACCAAAATTGGATTTCCTTTTCTTCCTCTACAGCACCAATGGAGCACTGGAGCGTGATTCCCTGGCTCTCGGCGCCCTGTTCCTTGAGTATGTGGATCTAACCCGGATGCTTCTGGAGGCTGAGAATGAGAAGGAGCTGGACGTGCTGAAAGACATCCGAGCCCATTTCAGTGGGATGGTGGCTAATCTCATTCAGTGTGTTCCTGGTAATCATTTTATTCCTCTTTACGATGTTATGCTGTATATCATAATACTGTCTTAACTACTGTGCATCAATCGTTCAGTCGTGGTAAATTCATTGTGACTTCATTGGTGTTCTGTATACACAAACAAATTTTAATTCCAGTCAGTACAAATGCTGATTAAATTACAAATGTACATTTAAATGTGTGTAGCAGTCTGTCCTCTAGTTGACCCTCCATGGATCTCTTTCTCTCACACTTACCATCTGTGCAGTCCACCACAGGCGCTTCCTCTTCCCTCAACAGTCTCTGAGACACCATCTCTTCATCCTCTTCAGCCAATGGGCTGGACCCTTCAGTGTCATGTTTACTCCCCTTGATCGTTACAGTGACCGCAACCACCAGATAACTCGCTACCAGTACTGCGCTCTCAAAGTAAGTGATACCCTAAACCTACTGCGCAGCAGGAGTTAACCTATCACTCCATTTTCCTTTTATTGAGTTTTACAGACCTTAGCAATCATTCAACTCACCTTTTCTTACTTAGGCTATGTCAGCTGTTTTATGTTGTGGCCCAGTGTTTGACAATGTGGGTCTCTCCACTGATGGCTATCTCTACAAATGGCTTGACAACATCTTGGTCTGTCACGACCTACGGGTATGTCACCTTTTTGATCTACTGTTGCCTTTAACTTGTTACACAACAGCTTTCTCTATGCATTTCTGAAAATAAACCCTGGGCATTACTGACACACGATAAACATGACATGTTATCTATAGGTGCATCGTCTGGGATGTGAGGTGGTGATTCTGCTCTTAGAACTCAACCCAGACCAAATCAACCTATTCAACTGGGCCGTGGACCGTTGCTTCACTGGATCTTACCAGCTGGCCTGTGGCTGCTTCAAGGCCATTGCCACTGTCTGCGGCAACAGGTAGAGGAATCATGCATTGTTTACAATGGGTCCTGCTGATGTTTTCTCTTTCAAGACACTGAAAACCAGGGAAACTTGTTTACACCTTATGATCTCTACGTAAGAGAGTCTCAGTAAAAGTGGAATTTCCCTATAGGGATCAATAAATTGTTACATTACTGTTATAAAAAACATAATTTTATTAGCCTTAGTTGAGTTATTATCTTAACAGTGAACAGTTTAACCAATGACACATCATACGATCATACAATGTACATATAAAATTCACCCACTTGTCACCCTGTCATTGTCCACACTGCCCTCACTTGTCTATTAACTTTCATTAAATCAGTTTTTATTGTAACCAGCAACTAATTTTTCTCCTAAAATTTCTCCTTATTTTGCCAGGAATTACCCATGTGACCTTGTGACCTTGCTCAATCTGGTTCTGTTCAAAGCCTCAGACACCAGCAGAGAAATATATGAGATATCCATGCAGCTGATGCAGGTATTCACACACACACACAGAAGACAAAGACAATATTACATATTACATTATTAATTGCACACAAAGAGAAGCCAAAATGTGTCAATGTATTAAGAATGTTAAAAGATAAATAATGTCTGCAGGTGCTGGAGTCTAAGCTGTGTGCATACTCAAAGCGGATGGTGGAGCAGAAGCCTGGTAATATTTTGTATGGGACACACGGCCCCCTGCCTCCCCTGTACAGCGTCAACCTGTCTCAGCTCTCCATCCAGCTGGCCAGCATGTACCCAGAGCTCACGCTGCCTCTTTTCTCAGGTAGATACTTATATATATGTATAGACAGTGGAGAACTTTTGTGTCACAAAGCACAAGATACTGGGATACAATGTCAAGCAAACAGAGTCAAGACAGAAATCCTATTATATTTATTTTGGGAAGAACAGAACATCCTAATTGGATAAGAAAAGTCTCCATGACTTTATTGTCATCGCAGAGTGTCATGTTTTAACAGCAAACACTGCATATCAAATTAAGGAAGCAGGGGTGCTCCCAAAATGCTGTTTCAGAATTTTACATTTGCTCCCAGTGTGTTTCTCGTGTTGCTGAACACCTTTAAAGAATGTTTGCCTTTAAAATGCTGAAAACATTTATTCCTCTGACATATTTCTTTCACATGTGCAGAGGTGAGTCAGCGTTTCCCAACCACCCACCCCAACGGCAGACAGATCATGCTATCCTACCTGCTACCCTGGCTTAGCAACATTGAGTTAGTGGACACGGGGCTCCTGCCTCCTGCCTCGAGCCCCTGCACTCCAGAGGAGGAACCTCGTGGTCAGGGTCAGGGCATAGGTCTGTCCCCAAGTCTGAGAGGTAACGGCTGGGGCTCCTTGCAGGCGACTTCGCTGGTGCTCAACAACCTCATGTTCATGACTGCTAAGGTGGGAAGCCATCTTTGTGCTTGTTTGTGAAATGACTCTTTCACAATGACGTCTATTGCCTTTCAACTGACATTGTTTCTGCACATTCTCAGTATGGAGACGAGGTTCCCGGCCCAGAGATCGAGAACGCCTGGAACGCTTTGGTGTCCAACGAGAGGTGGAGCAACAATTTACGGATCACCCTGCAGTTCCTTATTAGCTTGTGTGGAGTCAGCAGTGATACCACGCTGTTGCCTTATGTAAGTTCAAACTCACTTGGTAAACACTTTATTGGTAAATGTGAATGACTGATACAAGGATAATGGTTATATTCCATTTCATGATGACAAATGCACACAGATAATCTGAGGAAAAGCAATTAACTGTATAATTGAATCTGTTTTTAGATCAAGAAGGTGGTTATCTACTTGTGTCGCAACAACACGATCCAGACTATGGAGGAGCTCCTGTTTGAGCTGCAGCAGACTGACCCAGTCAACCCAGTGGTCTTGCACTGTGACAACCCTCCATTCTACCGTTTTGCTGCCAGCAACAAAGCCTCCACCTCACAGACAGGTAGGAGGAGAAGTTCTTCATCTCAACCCTGACGTTTGAAATTTGCAGCTTTTTTTATGTGACAGATGGTGGACAGTTTTGTATTTCTTAAGATGAGCTCTACTGTCTCTTGCATGTAGGCACTACATCCAGCAGTAACACTGTGGTGGCTGGTCAGGAGAACCTGCCAGACACAGATGAGAACAAGCTGGTCAGAGAGGAAGAGCGGTAAGTACTAATACATTTTTATAAACTTCTATTGATCAGACTTCACATTGTATTCCAAGCAGATATAAATATGTCGGCAAAATATGAGACTTTTCGAATGAGACTGTACAATGTGTAAATCTGTAAACTCTAAATTTAACTTTTGATTTCATTCACATTATCTCAGAAGGGCCAGGGCTCACAACAGACTAGAGTCTCGCTACAGCAACAGCTCTGGAGGGTCCTACGAGGATGAAAAGAGTAAGTCGTTTTGGTTCTCATGAGAGTGAATATACAAACTTGCTGGATTTGAACAATATGTACTCATGCAAACACCCCCAGGGGGACTCACAACTGTCTGTTATTAATAGAGAGCTCCAGGATATGAATTCTCCCTGTCAGTCATTACTGTTCCCCACTTAAGCCTATGACGGTTATTTTAATTGTCACTGATCTCCTCCAGACCTACATAAGTGTACAGATTGACAGCTTTTATGCTGAGACTGACAGGGGTTGTACTATTAGTGTAAACTAGCTGAAACCTATATCTCCCTCACCACATTTTAATTTTTGTAGCTTATGTTGTAGTAGCATATCAACTATTTTATTTGGCCTCGAGACGAGAGCTGACACTCTCCCTGTGACACAAATATCACCTCAACCACTTAGATGGTACTTAGTCTATCTTCAGCAGGCGTCTGTGTTGGGAAGCTTCCAGGTATGAGTCTGCAGCTGTAGTCCTCATGTGACTGTGACCAGCCAAGTACACGGTCAGGTCATTTTTAAACCATGACAGTCAGATTTTGTTGTTGTTGTCAGGGACATTTAAACTGTGCATTAACATTTTTGTTTGATGCTGTTTGTCAATACATACTTACATACAGATTTGTGAAACACAACCCCTTTTTTTTTTTAAAGTTGGACATATTAGGGGATTACACTTATTTACTGTCTTGTAATTTAATGTTATTTAAAGCTAGACAATTTGTTCTCTGCTTAAATTCTGGAAATGGGGAAAACAGTTAGCCTCAGTATCTCTAAGGATAATAAAATCCACCTAGTAGTACATCAGTATGTAGAGGTTGTATCTTCTATGTTAAGTTTAAACAAAGTTGTAGGTTTGCTTTTTGACACTATTCAGTCCCAGTTTAGTCTTATCTAGTTCAAATCACCTTTTTTGTTGTGTAATCTGTTTGTGTAACCTGAGCTGTTTGCTACTGCCTTGTCAATCTATGGTCAGTGTATTTCGAACAGATATCATTGTAGAGAAAGCGCATGCGTATGTTTTAGGTGTATTTTCTTGACTAAATCTTGTCTTCTGTTTTTGTAGCTGACCCTCTCCCGCCATATGCCGGTTGGCTACTGAGTGTTCTGGAGACCAACCGTCCCCAGCCACTACCCATGCCCGTTAATGGAGGCTGCTGGGCTCCTCTGGTCGACTACCTCCCAGAAACCATCACACCGAGAGGACCACTGCATAGGTATGCACAAACAACATGGTGCAGACAGTCTTCTCTGAAACAAAAGTTGCCCTCAGGAACTCAAACTTAGACTAGTTATGTTACAATCAGCAGTGGATCAGCGGAGTCAGCAAAGCAAGGTATTCTCCCACACCTCTTCACAGATGGTCTGATAAACTCCAGCTCAGAATGAAACCGAGCCAGCTCGCACCGCCTCTGCTATGTAGAGAATAAATATTAGAGGGGATTTACTCATTTGTCTTCTCCTTCTGTCTCGACACCTCAGTAATCATTAATTAAAATGAGATTCAGGTTAGATTTATGATGCATCTATTCATCATAGATTACAGGAGGCTGTGATAGTACATTAATGAAACTTTATATCCAGGCAAATACAGTTTCTATATCGTGAGGTTGTCATGTTAATTGCTATTCATTTCTTAAATGGATTGTGTTTTCGCACAATCTGTCTTGTCTCCAGCACATTCCTGAAATACCTCACACAGGGCTGGTAAATCCAATCAGAGAGGCTTCCTCTTGAAAAAACTGAATTTATTGAAGAAGGGAATTTGTTCCACATTACTGCTTTATACTGAAGCATGAGAATCAGTGACAGAAAAGCTTCCAAGTCCAAAGTCCTAAGTCATTGCTCCATGATGCTGCATGTGGGCCAATTGATGTCATTTGGGTGTAAACCCAAGCTTTGAAAGATGGTCACAAGTTTGGTTTTCCGCCCAATACACCACCCTGCGGCTCAAGGAGCAAATATTATATGTATAGTTATGTGCTGTCACTAGACCTACATGTGTTCTGGTCCTCAGGTGCAACATTGCAGTGATCTTTATGACTGAAATGGTGGTGGACCACAGTGTGAGAGAAGACTGGGCTTTACACCTGCCCCTGCTACTACATGCCCTCTTCTTGGGTATGTGTAAACAACACACACACACACACACACACACACATACACTCAACTCTACCTTTCTCTTAGTACATCTCAAGTTTTAGGTGATTCAGACAAAGAGGAAAGTAGACACACACAACCTAAATATCAAAAATAAAATACACAACTCGTCTTGTTAGTTGTTGATTGATTAGTTTGCTGGCCAACTGTCTCAAAACTGCCTTTCTCTTGTCTCCACATGAGACAACATGAAATGGACCAAAAAACACCTTCAACTGAAAAGATAAGATAAGAAAATCATCACCCACTGTCCTCCCAAACAATGACATTCACACACCTGTAGAAACACACAAAAATAACCTTGAGGTGTGGCGTGACATTATGAGGTGTTATCTCTGTCCCACATAGAGGCGCATCAGGACAAACCGTCCTCTTGCGTCACCACAGTCACAGACACATTCCCCAGGGCCTGCATTTCTCACCAACATGTGGATACATACCTGACTGTAAGCTGCACAGAAATGTACTATTATGTGTTCTGCATGTTCAGTATACTAACCCTCAAGTTCAGGCTGTATATTATCATCCAATCTGTGTGACTGTGTGCATGAAGTTGTATAAGAATCCATGTTGTATTGTTTCATGTAGGGAGTATTTTGATGTTTTATGTATAGTCCATACTGTACAAAAGAAAATACATCCTCCCTTGTTGAGAGTTGTTATAGCAACCGATGAAGCACAACAAACCCTTGTGGCCACCTAAGAATCTGTACATACTCATTTCTGGGCACAGCAACAGTGTCTAGCATTATTTAAAGTATTTGCTTGCTAAAAATTTACAAACTTGTATTTACAGGAAGACATATGCAGATAAATGTCTGCGTAGTATAGTTTGTGTTCTGCTGTGTGCTCAGAAAACTAATCCTGTTGTCGTCGTCTTACTGGATGTGTGTTTTATTGGTCAGGTCTGGACCACTACAGACCAGAAGTCTATGAACACAGCAAACGCCTCCTTCTCCACCTCCTCATTGCTCTCTCCTGCAACAACAACTTCCAGGTCAGAGTGGGATCCCAACACTTAATATTATTATGCCATTTTAGCCTGAAATAACTTTGCATTGCACATCATGACAATGAAAAGTTATTAACAGAAATATAAGGGTTTACTTACTACATTAGTATTCACATGTACTATATCTGAAAATCCATAAGTCAAAGTTGTTTAACACCCCCATTTTGCTATGAAGTAATCTTTAAGAACTTCATGAAATGCGGAAAATGCATATTTAATGTATTTACTATTTAGCATATTCAGTGGGGCATTGGCCAGATTTCACTAGCCACTGAAAAACCCTTGCTTTTGTGTTTCCAGGTAATAGCCTCGGTTCTGATGCTGACGAGAGAGATCAGTGACAATAAGACCCTCACCATCAAGTCCAGCTACCACACAGAGTACCAGCAGTCTCGTAAGAAGAACATACCCCACTTATGTATACACATTTATGAATCCTGTGATCATTTTTCACATAGTGACTCAACAGTACAGTACATAACAACACCATGAAGCTACAGATTAATATACTATATAATAGTACACTTAATTCTGTATTCTCAATAATCATGTTCCCTTAGATGCACCAGACTTCCTGCGAGAGTGGCAGGCATCTCCAGTGGTGGACTCTGGCCTCAGCTCCACCTCCAACTCATCCTCTGCCAGTCTGGGTGGCGGCAGCACTGCGGGCAGTGTTGGAAATTTGCCCCTTGTAACACCTGATGACCTGGAGGATCTTGAAGATACACCCAACGAGACGGATGAGAAGACAAACAAACTCATTGAGTTCCTCTCCACCAGGTACGCACACCTCCGCTCATGTTTGGTGTAACTCTAGAGGCAGCACAAAATGTTTGTGTGTTTGTAAAGTGTATGTGACAGTCTCACTGTGGTGCACACTGTGTGCACTGTGCACACATTTAATTGCTTGTGTAACACGTATGTGGTGCTACTGGTGGTGGGTATACAGTGCCTGGAGTACTGTGTTGTTGTTACTCAGAGCGTTTGGGCCTCTGTGGGTGCACGAAGACATCACACCAAAGAATCCCAACTCCAAGAGCACGGAGCAACTCTCCAACTTCCTGCGCCACGTGATATCCGTCTTCAAGGAGTCCAAGTCTGGTGAGGAACTCCTCATGTTTTTGCCACATGCCTTAATAACAGAAATATAAGGGCTCACCTACTACCTTGTTATTCATGTGTAGTATATCTGAAAACCATAAGTCAATTTTCAAATAGGTTGTTGTTAAGACCTGCAATCTCCTCAACAATTGTCAATTATTAAAAATAATAACCTTTAGCTCCAAAATTGAAGCAATAATTCATTAATGACAAACTTGCATATACGGCTGCATCTCTTCAAGTCTCTTTGTACCTGTCTGTTGGCACAGACTTCCACCTGGAGCAGGAGCTGAGTGACGTGGCTTTACAGACAGCGCTGTGTAGCTCGTCACGTCATTACGCTGGCCGCTCCTTCCAGATCTTCAGAGCCCTAAAACAGCCAATCAACAACCACGCAGTCTCTGACCTGGTCTCACGACTGGTTGAGGTGGTGGGAGAACATGGAGATGAGGTGCAGGTAAATCGGAGACTGTTGGGTTGGAGGCAGTGTAGGAGACGGCTATTTGGGCACTTTACACTTTGTTGAGAGATGAGAATTTATGCTGATGCTGTTGTTTGTGCTTGTTTAATTTGACAACGCATATTTCAGGGTTATGTGATGGAGGTACTGTTGACACTGGAGTCAGTGGTGGTGAATCTAGCAGAATGTCTGAAAAACAGTGACCTCATGGCAGCTCTAACCAGGTGGGCCTCTGCTCTTCATGATATATTGCTCGAGGCTGTGTTATTTTATTATAGGGATTTGATGCAACAATACCATATTCATCATATATAAGCATACTCAGGAATCTTAATTTACATTGTTTGACACACAGGACGTCCTCACCAGACTTTGTGACTAGCGACAAACTGATGAACAGAAAGAGCACAGGTCAGTTGAACTTCCCTGGCCCAGGATTTGTTGGTCTGTCATCACAGCGGCATCAACGCTCCTACTCAGTGCCCAAGAAGTTTGGAGAGTGTGGCAACCAGTCAACTGATCCTCCTCGCAGCGCGACTCTGGATCGCATACAGGCAAGAAATAAAGTTTCTTGTTTTGGTCAGATTTCTGATGCTAGAGGAGGCTTATTGTTAATTTCACTTATTTGAGTTTTTTTTTAAAACATTAAGAATATGCAGATGATATGACTACAGTCGGTCTGTTCCATATTTTTTTCCAAACTTTAAGAGGTTGAAGATCTGGCTCTCCACTAATTAATGTTAATAAAACAAAATAGCTTATTTAAAAATCATACAGGTCCAGTAACATGTTTCACTTTGTGATTAGTCTAGAAAAACATACAATGATTAACCTGAATTTCAGATGATGTTGGTGCTACATATAAGAAAGTTAGAGTTTACGTGAGGTTTTGGTTTCAGATCAAGTGTATGTCAGCCTGATAACTAGACAGGCTCATCTCAGTCTATTCTCAGTCTTATTGGTTACCTGACTGTGGCAAATAAAATCAAACAGGGCTGGGTTGTCAAACCATCTAAGAAAATTGTAGGTTAGCAGCCAAGATGATTAGATGCTCAGCACGATAATGCTGCATGTAGGAATGCTCTGTCTATTGTATTGACACTGAACATCCCTTGTATTCAGATGTCATTGTACACCTTTTGAAAACATGGATCATTGATCCTCTGAACTAATTGAAACAAATATAATAAACAAGCAACAGAAGAAAATGCCCATGTTCATGGGTTCTTATAAATTGTACATTGTAAATTAATTGCTGACCTTATGTGTATGTGTATTGTGTGTACATGTGTGTTTTCATTGTCATTGCCTTCTTGACAAGATCTGTTCTTTGTTTCACTTTCAACTTACAGGCCTGCAACAGTCATGGCCTCTCCCGATCAGGAAGAACGGCTGGCTCCTGCACATCGTCGACCAATCGCATCGATCCCAGTGTTCTGTCGGATCCTGCCCATGTTTCCCATCCCTCGTCCATACTGGCCACGGTCTTCTGGGTGGCGGTGTCTCTCATGGAGTCAGACTTTGAGTTTGAGTATCAGATGTCACTTCGCCTTGTTCACAAGCTGCTGTCAAAGGTAGTTAAGACAAAACTTACTGTTCTTAGAGGGAAAGTTATGTAATTGTGAAAACAAAAGTTATGGCAGAGATAAAACTGGACCAAGACATTTGACAAAGCATCGTAAGAGCGACACACACGTTTATTATAGATTAGTTCTAGTTTTTTCAGTTTATTAGATTGTAAAATTAAAGATTTCTCAAATATAAATACAAGGGAATGGCAACAAAAGCTATCAGTATTCCTTACTAAGAACTGGCTATTTATTCATCCTAAGTGGGATTATCTACTAACCTTTTAACGAAATGCACGTCGGGCAGACGTTAAATGCTGTTTTAGCTTTACTAAAATCCCAATACTCTTATTTCCCAGGTGCCCTTAGACAGAGCAGAGAACCGTGAGCGCCTGGAGAAGCTGCAGGCTCAGCTGAGGTGGAGCGGGTTCTCTGGGATTCAGCAGCTTTTGCTGAAGGGTTTTACCTCCCAGGCCACTTCTGACCTCACCTTACAGCTCTTCTGCCAGCTCACTCCAGTCTCTCGTGTGCCTGTCGTCGACAGCTCACAGTCTATAGGTAAGTGCCAGAGGTGGTGCCATGTCGAGCCTGTATCATTTTGTCAGCTCATTCAGTGTTAAAGTATGTTGTCTTTATTTCTACTGGGTGGTGTTAAAGGTCGTCCTCTTCTCTCTGTGCAGGTTTCCCTCTGAATGTGCTATGTCTGTTGCCGCACCTGGTGCAGCACTTTGGCCACCCAACTCAGTTTTGTAAGGAGAGCGCAGAGAGGATTGCACAGGTACAACACACTTATTCACTTGAGTTTACTCTAGTTCACCTTAGTTTCTCTCAGGTTATTTCAGTTTATTTTAGGTCAGGTAAGACTTTATTAGGCATTAAAGCAAGTTTATCCAAAAAAAGGTAAAAGAAAATTAATAGCCCAAGCTGCTCCCAAAAACATTGCAGTTTAAAGGAAGTTGCATGAGTGTCTCTGTCTCTCTCTCATCGCTCAGGTGTGTTTGGAGGAGAAGAACACAAAACTGTCCCATCTCGCCCACGTGATGACTCTCTATAAGACACGTTCCTACACACGGGACCCTTTCTCCTGGGTCAGTGTGGTTTGTCGTTATCTCCACGAGGCTTTCTCTGACATCACACTCAACATGGTCACCTACATGGCTGAGGTAAATGCTGTTATGATGTATTATATACACTTTTTAGTAGGTTTATACCTATTCATGTTGATGTTTTGCTGAAAGGTTTTTTTTCACTGTAAAATGCCAGCTCATAAAAGGTGATCCATTCAGCTGCAGCCTGGTGTTGTTTTAGTTGACTCATGCTAAGTGGGATTAGCTATTGACTCTGCGCTGAAGCAAGATCAATTTGTGGTTGCATGCTTTGTCACTCTCTAAATGTCTCTTTCCATCTCTCAGTTGCTGGATAAAGGCCTTCCCAGTATGCAGCAGTCTCTTCTTCAGATCATCTATTGTCTGCTCAGCCACATGGACCTGACTGCTGTACAAGTCAAACAGTTCAATGCTGATGTCACAAAGACCATTGAGAAGTTTGTCCAGGTACATGTCCAGCGTACTGCTCTGTGTGTTGTTGTGTGCTGTGAGGTAATCACTGCTGTCTCTCTCTTATATGTGTGTTTGACATGTGATTCCACAGACAGTGCACTGGAAGGACGCTTTGAACATCTTAAAGCTGGTGGTATCACGCTCTGCCAGCCTAGTTCATCCGGTGTACGGCCATACACAGGGTGACCTTTCTAACCTGGAGGTCAGCAGGGTGTGGGACGGTTCAGCCAAGGCCCTGCCTGGGAAAACATTAGACTTCACTTTTGACATTTCTGAGGTGAGGAAGCAATAAAATAAAAATTTTGTCCTCAAATTTACAGGACTGTGATTTTTTAGTTTTTTTAGTTTTTTTCAGTTAGAATTTGAGAGTTTGTTTGTTTGCACGAGTTCAAATCAGATTATATTTCTACAGACTCCGGTGATTGGGCGTCGGTTCGATGAGCTCCAGGGTTCAGGGGGTAGAGAGGGGAAGGCCAGAGCCATGGCAGTAACCCGCAGTACTTCTTCCACTTCCTCTGGATCCAACTCCAACACCATCCTGGTGCCTGTTAGCTGGAGGCGACCGCAATCATCCCAGGTAAAGTTAGACCCCACCATTAACGTGTGGTCGTATTCAAATGGTAGATCTATCACAGTTTATGTATTTTTCTTTATGTAGCTCTAACTGAGGGCTTTGACTTGGCATCTCACCACCGCTTGGTATTTTAACTTGATGACTCTCAGGTATATTGTAACATCATGACAAGCACAATTATCAGAGCTGCCATTGATTGATATATCCAAGAGCATATTGGCACCTACCATTATTTGTTTTGGCACCAAAGTCACGTTTCTGCAGGTAGTTGACTTAAATAGCACTATACTCAACTGTGTGTATGTAAATTAAATTTCTGGAACTGGGCTTAACTGATTTATTGGGATTTAGAGTTTATGCCCATCCCTTCTTTCTCCCACATACAGAAAAGGACCAGAGAGAAGTTGGTGAATGTTTTGTCTCTTTGTGGACAAGAAGTTGGACTCACCAAGAACCCATCTGTAAGTTACGTCCCATATCTTTTTTTACAATGTTCTCCCTGTGCTGCCTGCTTGTCAACAGAAATCTACAAAAAAACAGAAGTCACTTTTGTTTTAGGTAAATTGTGTTCATTCTTTCCTTTTTAGGATTTAAGATTTCAGCAACTAAAAAAATCCTGCGCACTATTTAACTTGAAGTAAACTACTTATTTGCCACTTTTTGGTGCTAGAGCTCCATCCAATTGTATGTTTGTTTGTTCCTTCAGATCCATTGATCCTGCCTCAAGTTCTTCAGAATTTAAGCTTTTGAAAGTGTTAAACTTTGCCAGGTCCTCCAGTCTCTCCAGATGTTTATAGAGAATCAGAACATTTTTTTCCCTCTCATCAGGTAATTTTCTCATCGTGTGGCGACTTGGACATGATGGAGGTGCGGGAGAGTGGCGTTTCATCCGAGGACGGTGGAACCAGGGAAGACACACTGGATGACACTGCCAGTGAGCAGCAGTTCAGGGTTTTCCGAGACTTTGACTTTCTGGACGTGGAGCTGGAGGACGGAGAGGTGATCACTCAATAAATCACTGTTAATTCACCCATGTTATTTACAGTACATACAGTAAAATGTCTCTTTCCTTCCCTTTTATCTCTATTGTGTATTTAAGTTTTTCTGCCTGTCTTTCTTTAACATCAATATATTTGAAATGTATTTCTTTGCCCCATCTCCTTGTCTCCTCTCTGTCTAACTCTGTCTCTCTCTCTCTTCCCCTTTGCTACCTAGGAGCTCCAGGTAAGGTGTCTCACACTGAGCACTTGCATTAGCTTTTTCAGTGCTTTGCTGTTGCTTGCTCTTTTGTTTCCCACTGAAAAAAAAAACCCAAACATATTGACCATGCTTCATTTTGCTCTCACAGCTTGGTTGCTAAACTACATTTCTGACAATACTGCTATTTGTTATCATGGAGATAAATGATATTGTAAAGTTTTTTGGGTTAAGGATTATCATATTGGATGATTGAATGAAAACAGCCGCTGCTGCATATTTTCATGCCATGAATACAGTTCATTTTGCATCATGTGCTTGTCACTCAGGCAGCAACCATTCATTATCTTGAAAGTTAACGTGAATACTTTCACAGTAGTGAAAATGACTGTTACTGCTGTCGCTGCCCTTGTCTTCCAATGCACATATGTGTGTTTCATCTAGGGTGAGACTGTCGATAACTTTAATTGGGGTGTGCGTCGGCGATCTCTGGACAGTACAGAGCTGGGTGACCTGTTAGAGGAGAGCCAGCACTCAGGCAGCACCCCCAGTCTGGGTCATGAGGACCCCCACGATTCAGATGAGTCGTCAGAGGAAGAGGAGTCTTCAACGAGCCAGAGCCTCTCTCACTCTCAGCTTGTAAGTAGCTTTAACGTTTGGACTTTTGAACATGAATATCCACACCTGAAAAACTGTGTTGTGATTGTAATGACTCAAATTGACAGAATAAATCTAATTTATAGATAAATATATATTCTTGATTTTTGCTTTCCTTTTCCAGACGAACCCTTCTCCATCTGAGGAGACCAATCACACTGATTCTTTGTCTACTTCTTATGACACATCTGCCGACCCACAATCCCTTAACGCCACCACACCGGGGCAGGGAGCCCTCCATGATGATCACAGTGGCCTACATGTGAGGAATGATACTCAGTACTAAAGATATGTATCTATGTATTTGTGCTGACACATTCATTATTCCTCAGGAAAATGCAACACCTTTTTCTCCTCAGGGGAGGGTGTGTGGTGAGGATGAGGACACGCACGCCCAGGATGACGAACTGTCACTGAGCGCAAACGAGCTCCCTCACGGCTCCGACTGCGGTGAGAGCTTCACCCTGGAGTTGCCGGGGCAGCGCCAGGATCAACTGCCCAATCTGGACCACAGCCTCAACCCAGACTACTGCCAACCACCGCTGGACTTTCTAGACCCCAACTGTCTGCCCAGGTGAATGTGACAGACAGGAGAAACACAACAGGGAACAATGAGGAATATTGTTTGAGATTGAATCTCAGTTAATCTGTGATCTAAACACCTTATTTTAATCCACAGTGTACAGCACTGCTCATTTATTATAATCTGACATTCACAAAGAAGTGAACTGTGAATATGTTCAGACATCCAATTTTAATGTATATAGTAGCCCCAGTAAAAACAATATGGCTTCATAAAACAGAATTTCTCAACCCCTATGTGCTGTTATATCATCATCATATCATATTTCTCTTGACGCATTAATTCTTAGTTATTTCCTGTTTGATAATTCTGCCCATCGTGTCCAAATACTGTCAGAAGCAATCTTATTATCCAGCTCATATAATCCCATAAGGTAGCCACCGCACTTGATTTTGATATAATACCTTTTTAGTTTGGGGGAAAGCTATCAAAACCTTTTTTTTTTCTTTGTGCCCCCGATTCTTTCCCATTCCCATGGTCACAGCTTACGTGATGATGTAGATGACTTGGAGGACCTTGGCTTTCCTCCTCCCCCTTCTCCATTTTTCTCTGCCATTTTGGCAGCCTTCCAACCCACAGTGTGTGACGATGCTGAGGAGGCGTGGCGTTGTCATATCAACCAGCTTGTGACAGACTCCGATGGGTCCTGCGCCGTCTACACTTTTCAGGTCTTCTCGTCGCTCTTTAAGGTAAATGGTTGAATACATTCATCATTCATCACACTTAGCATGTAGATTTTTGTTGTGTTTATGAGGGGTTTTTTTTTGTGTGGGTTGTGTGGTCGAGCAAATGTTCAGATCCAGTATGTATGTGCAACACTACAGTAATTCTGAATTCATCCCTTTCCTAGAATATCCAGGGTAAATTCTGCACCCTGACGACCGATGTTGCCACTTACCTTGGAGAAGGCCTAAGGGGCATCGGATCAAAGTTCCTCCGGTCCTCACAGATGTTAACCACATGCTCAGATTGTCCCACAATCTACATTGATGCCGACACGGTGAGCGCTGCTGGCAGACATAATTGACTTGGCCATGATTGCGGCATGTTGCTTGTAAAAGCTGATGGTCTCCTGCAAACAGAGCAAAATAGGATTTTTGCTGAATTTGTTGGGCAAGTCTAGTTTTTCACATCCACCTTTTCACCTTTCTCCTTGTTGGTCATTCTAGATCATGTCCTATGGTCTCCTTGAAAAGATGAAATTCAGTGCACTGGAGCTGCAGGAATACCTGGATACCTACAACACCAAAGAAGAGGCTGCTGTATCGGTAACACAACCTCTCCTCATCATTGATGATTTAGTTTCTTTTATGTGCCAGCGACAGCCAGAACCAGAGGGACGTTGTTTTAAAGGTTGTCTGTCCATCCCATTCTTGTGGACACCTTAAATATATTACATTTTGTTGGTCAAAGGTCAGTGAGGTCAGTGAGACCTCCTAAAATACTTTTTAGCCATTACACAAGACTTTGCACCGGAATTATGACAGAATTTCACAGAAATAGTTAATATTTTATATGACTTCAACAGGAATGTAATCTGAAACTAGTTTGAGTGGCGGAAGCATACGGCTGCGAAGATGTTATTCCAGTTTCTTCATGCAAATGTGTGACTAACGGATACAATATTACAATACAATGCCCCTCTTTCCCACCTCCTTCCCTCACTCTTGTTATTCTACATTTTCTTCTTCAGTGGCTGAGGAACTGTAAGGACACATTTCCACGGTGTCCCGGGGACAGTGTGGTTACCTGCCAGCCTGGAGACTCAGAGGAGAAGGTGCAGTTGTTTACTGTAACAAACTAAATCTAGACTTTACAGGCAAACCCACTAAACATATAGGTAACCTCTTTATCTTTGCTTTGTATTCCTGTTTTCTGTTTTTTCTCTTGGCCTCTTTGCTGCTCTGTGATTTTGTCACTCTGAAATGTTTGCTCTCTTCGCGTGTTAGCTATGTGATCTGATTTTCTGTGATACCCACCAAGAACTAATTGAAATTTAAAGTTTTATAGGGTTTTATACTCTGTTGACTAATTCCTGCTAGCTTGACTGTGGTATATACTCTGCTGTGCATGTGTTTGATTGATGCTTTGTCTTCCTCTCACCTCACTCTGATGCCCTAACATGCTCTCTCGCTGTCTAGCAAATGGAGTCTCTTGCAGTAAGTTCTCTTACAAGTTTCTTCTCTTTACTGCCTCAGATTCCTTTTAAATGAACAACTTAATTCACAAGACAATCAACTAGGCACGTTAATGTGTGTTTGAATTCCTTTGCATGTGTGTGTATGTGTGATACGTACGCTTGAGCATGTGTGACTGTCTCTCCATGTTCTCTGATACTGATACATCTGACTCTTGTCTTCTAGCAACTGGAGCTTTGTCAGAGGCTCTACAAGCTGCACTTTCAGCTTCTCCTACTCTTCCAGTCCTACTGCTCGCTCATTGGTCAAGTTCACGCCATCAGCTCTGTCCCAGAGGTGAGCCAAATCACGATTCATGAAGAAGTTTATTTTATTTGTTCTTCTGTGTATATGTGACAAGAGTCACCTGAAACCGAGACCAAAACAGCAATACAAAGGCCTACATTCACAATACCACAGGACAGAAACACAACACTGCAGGTGCAGCCTGTTGAACTCTGATTAAATTAAAAGTAAATTACTAAATTATAATTCTATCTAAAGTTATGACAAGATATATATTTTGTAAATATTAACTCATTAGAGATATTACATTGTCTTCCAACTGCTTGTCGTATGTCACATGACTATATTCCAATAATGATCACATGATCACACCTGCAGTAAAAGAAAAGCTGGTTTAATTATCTCAAGATGGAAAACATGTTTGATGGGTGAAGGAGAGCAGTGGAGCAGGAGGCAGGGCAGTGTGACTCATTTCTGTTGGCCGGTCTGATACTCTCAGCTCTGATGCGCTGTCAGCAGCACAAAAAAGACGAAGTCAAGACAAAGATGCTAACTTTTGACTTTCTCTGAAGTAAATCTGACTTTTTCACGTCTCAAATGATGAACGAAGACATGAAACGTCAGAGTCATGTAGAGCAGAACTGCAATTTTGTGTTATTTTTCTGTCATTAGCCAACAGACTATAGGATAAACTCTTTGATATACACATCACATCTGTGAACTAGTATATGTGATGATACTGGCTCTAATGGCAACAAATGCAGAATAAGTTATATCATTGCCATTGTCCATGAATGTTGTCAGTGTAAAAACATTTTGTGAAATGTTTTGATAAGTTGTTGAAATAAATAAAACTCACTTCTATCTCTGAAAGATAATCTTGGGTATTGAGTCAAAAGATATAAATGTTCTTCTGTAATTACACAGACACTCACACTAAACCGCCATCTGTTTCCCTCCCACCTCGTAGCTGCTGAACATGTCTCGAGAGCTCACTGATCTGAAGACCAGCCTCCAGGCAGCAGAGGCGGCTGTAGCCAGCGACCTGGAGCACAAACTCTTGGCCCACACTCATGCACATGCCACCCAAGTGGCAGCCGTGGTTGTGCCCAGCTTCCCCACCTCAGAGGCAGCTGTGCAGGCCATACTGGAGTGCCTTAAGAACCACGAGTTCACCAAAGCTGTGCGCTACATCCAGGAGTGCAGGTGAATAACAACTCTGTCAACATCAAGTAGTTTATTTTTAGATGTTCAATATCCTAAGATATGGATATTTTTATGTCCCAGTATCAAAATTACACTGTCTTTGAAATTTATTGTAGGAAAGAGTATCAAGCATCAGTTGTATGTGAAATGTTAGTAGTAGCAGTGCTTCTGCGGCGTCAGTAGAAATATACACCACCTGCTGCTATTATTGGAAATGAATAAAAGCATTGGGCCTAATGAAAAAACAAGGTATGATTCATCAACACGATATCAAAACTTCTTCCTCTCCCCTTCAAAAGTCAGCAGCTCTCATCCAGAGGACTGCCCGAACACACTCACATGTGTACACAGCAAACTGTGTTTTCTAAACACGCACTCTCTTCACATACACTAATCATATTGACCTGTCACATCGTCCTTTTTATGCCATTTTCAGGAGGCAGTGGCCCAATGGAGTGTTTGGCGGCAGCTCAGAGAGTGAGGTCCAGACTCTGCTCAACATCTACTTCCGCCACCAGACGCTGGGCCAGACTGGCACCATCGCCCTGGTTGGTTCCCGCCAGGACCTCAGCCTGATCTGCTCCAAGCTGTTGGAACTCAACGGGGAGATCCGCGACATGATCCGCCGCGCCCAGGGGTACCGGGTCGTCACAACCTACCTCCCCGACTCCAGCGTGTCCGGGACCAGCCTCTGACAGGAACTCAGGAGCCCCCCACCCCCCCCTTCCCCACCCTTACCTCCCCCTTCACTGCAGCCATTGAACCTTCCAAAACCTCCACCTTCCTCACTGCCCTTTCAGCCTGCTCTTACAGAGGAGGCCCAGCATCCACATACATGGCCACTGCCCCCACCTGTGTGTCTGCTGCCCCGGCTGCACAGCTCCAGGCAGATACCTGCCTACCGCCCTGTACAGCACTAGAGCCACAGCCACATTCAGACCCAAACATCTCTCTGTTCAGCTCATCTGCCACTGTAGACCCTGATGCCTCTTGGCTTGATTTCCCCAAACCCCCAGACCTGTTCTCATCACATAGCTGCTCAATCACACCAGGCCAACCAGATTTTACACTGCCGCACACACAAGAGCCGAGGAGGAGTTATCCTGATGAAAACACTAATCTTTATCATCCTTTTAGAGGACATTCATCACACAGTTCACCACTGTCACATTCACACAGCAACAAACACCTGATATCATCTCTCACATCTAACACGCTGCCGACTGTCGCCTCTGAACCCACCTTGCTTACACGCTCTGACACAAGCGCGTCACCCATCCTGTCTCAGGGCTCCCATCTCCCCCATTTCCCACACTCTCCATACAAACACTCAAGCCTATCCTCAGTTCTACATCCAAGCCATGACACAGTCCTAACCCATGGCCCTGCCCCGTCTTCATCCCTTCTCCCTCCCCCACCTCCCCCTCCCTGTCCCACCGGTCCAGGAGAGGCTGCAGCATGGGGTTGTTGTTGCTCCCTCGGTGGAGCTGCTAGGCCCTTATCTCGCTACCTGGGGAAGGTGGGACATGCCGCCCTGCCCCTATTGAAAGTAGGGGGGCTCCTGAATGCCGAACCTTCAGACGTCCAGACATGAGACGTCAAACTCTCTTGACAGAGCCTGGACCTCTGTGAATCCAAACATGTGAAACTAACTATTCCTGACCAACCCTTAGATCTTTGTATCTAAAACATGGAGATGACATGCCAGAGAGACCTGGAGTTTTGACACTTCTAAGAACACAAAGTCGTGTCCCAGACATAATGGGATGTGTCACTGAACCCACTGGATACAACGAACTGCTGTTTGCTGATAAAAATGACCTGATGTGACTCTATCCAAGTACGAGCTTCGCTTAACAGCTTCATGTTGTGAAATCGATGTGCTCCTAGTTTAAGTCCTGCTTGGTGGTCATCATCCAGCATCTGAACCTGTTCTGCACCTGAGGACCTGTGAAGGCACTTAGCTCAGATTTTCTTACTTGCTTCCCAGAGGAACTCGAGACCTGATTGAACTTGATTGACTGTTGCTGCCTCCTTAAGGAAGGACAATAGTTTGCTGGTGGTGTCACCAGAGGCAGTGAGGAAACTACCTGTGGCACTACGTAATATCACTGGTAGAGTTTTTCACGATTGCACTAAAAGGAGTTTTGGTATTAGTTTTTAAAAGAAAATGTTACTGAAATGTAGTTACATGACTGTTTTTGTTACTGTGAGAGAGAAAAGGCTGTCACTTTTACTGAGAAGGAAAAGCCAAAATCTGGAGTAACTTTTCTCTCCTGTTGTGTCTACTGTTTTGAGACCTCCCCTGGAGGAAACTGTGCAATGCATGACCCAGTTGAATGCTTTCTACTGTACACTAGTGTCCCCCTTTTTCTCCCTAAAAGTCTGACCTCTCCAGACTGACTGAAAGACTGATTGTGAAAGACGATGATGCAGAATATTCAAGTGCAAAATTCCTTACGCTGCCCTTGCTCTGTTTATATTCTGTATCAGTGAACCAGCTTGTCTTCTGACTACTGTTGTAAACATTGGTAGAGAAATCATGCCATGCTCTGTTCGCGGCACACACTCCTCTGTGGCTAGTTGAGATCATTAGTGAGTGTGAACACTGTATCTCTCACTGTCCTACACTGTAACACTTTGACCTTCTGTGCTCACATGCCGAGAGGATGGTGCATGTATACACTCAAATATTTCATCTGTCTGTCTGTATACTGTTAATAGTCATGGGCACACAACCATAGTAGCATATGTTTGTGTGTGGTTTGTAGTTACCTTACATGTAAGGGAATGCTGACATTCAGCACTCATTGATGTTCAAAACAAAACCTGTGCTACTACTGAAGTCAAACACTTCGTGTCGTCAGCCCTTTTTGTGACTCATTTACCCCTCTAGCAGTCATTTGCCCTTTGATGTACAAATGTCTTTCCTATTTATATCTGATCAGCTATAAATCAACTCATTTGACTTAGGTTTTATATTGTTTGTTCTCAAATCAAACTGCCATGCATGCATCTTCTGTGTACTGTATGGAGTGTTGGAAATATTTATTAACAAATCATTTTATCTGAAAGATATGTTTGTATGAGGTACAAAAGGGAGCTTTAAGCTCATGCGGGTATGTTTTTTTTTTTTCCCTGTGTGTGGGAGAACGTGTGTGCATGCCAAACAAGAAATTGCACATTTTTAAAGCTTTTTAGATGAAGACTGTAGTTTTTTTTTTCCACCATGTAAATACTTTTACAGCCTTTGTGAAGTTGTTTTGAGTTAATGCTCTGTACAAGTCAGTGTCAAAGTAAAGACATATCAATTATTTTGTGTGTTTCACTGAAAACCCTTAGTTTAAAGTGTTAACGCTGGATGTGCAATTTAATTTGCTTTCATTTTAACATGCTGGCGCAGCCTTTCTGTAGAGTTTACATGTCCTTGTGCCTGCATGGGCTTCCTCCCACAGTCAAAGCCAGTGAGGTTTATTGGATACTCAGGTGAGCTGGCTCTAGCCCACTGTGACCAGCAAAGAATAACCTGTATGGCTGATGAATGGTCTTCATTTTAAATACATTTAGTTCTATTCATTTGTTATAACCCATCAAACAGCTCTGACTTTTCATCGACTCCATAATACTGAACATACTTACTTGGTAAATGTGTTTTTGTTGAGGATAAGAACCTTAATGTTGCCTTCACCCCTGACACACCTTCAATGAAGGAGTACAAATTCAATCATTTACAAGAATTTGATGATGTTTGAGGTGCAATGTTTATTTCATGAGCTTTATTCCTTCTTGCGAACAGTGATTTTCATGTGAAGTCGAGCACCAGGATGGGTTAATTGGGGGGGGAAGACACACAAACAGCCCTTTTGAGAGGTTTTCTCAACCAGAGACTCAGCTACTCACTGGCTGGAGAATAAGTGAATCTCTTTGAGTCTGTCACTGGAGGCAGCTTCTCTTCATGACATGTACAGGTAAACTGCATGACACGGCCTCAACCCTCGGTGACAGCTGCCATCGGATCTACATGAGGAATGGGTGACTCCAGACCAGGGCCAACACCCTGGGGGGCTCAGACAATGTATTTGAAGCTGTAAGTGGCGTCGCAGGACAACCTCATGCCCTTGCAGCGACAGCACAGGTCTTGACGGTGAGGCCTCTTCATGTTAATGTGCCTCTGCTTCTTCTCACAGCTGCAGCAAGTCTGAGAGCAACCCTGAGACAGAGGAGCCGGGAATGTGAACAGAACAAGAGGGAATATATAAGCTTTAAGAACGGGAAAAAAAAAAAAACAAAAACATTCATATCAAACATGATATTGCAACGTTTCTTTATGGAGAAAGACAAGGTAATGGACCTTGCAGAGGATTGGCTCCACTCTGTAGGGATTAAACCCCACTTGACATTTCCGGCAGAGCTGCTTGTAGTACACCTGACAAGATGAAATATTATTATTATTATTATTATTATAGTAAACATGGAGGTAGTGCAATTTAAAAAAAAAAAAAATCACACTGTAGTAAATAACATCCCTCTTACCTTACTGGTTCCAGAGATGCACCATACGTAAGCACTCTCCCACCGGATGTTGCACTTCTTGCAGTGGAAGAAGCCGTACCTCTGCTCCAGGAACTGACAGTGCAAACAAAAACTGAAATTTTAGGAGATCATCTGTGCAGAGATACCACACACACGTCCTGAAAGTCCCACATCTTCATGGTCAGAAACAAGCCTGGAATACCTGGCACTGGGGTCCTTGAACTCCAGGGGCCCTCAAAAGCCCCAGGTTATTGTAAAGATAAATTGTGTGAGTATCTATTCACTTCTGCACTGTCAGTTTTATTTCTACTACCTAAAAATCCTATTTTTGCATCATTGTTTTTTTCCCCCTTTGTGGCACTTTTCACCTGCCTTGTTGAAAGGTGCTATAAATGAAAAGGGCCTTAGGGTGGCTCTTTATTAGGAGGTTTTGGGGCCATGTACTTCCTGAAGAGGTTTCCTGCATGAAATTAGACATTCATAAGCTAAGTTTTGTGTTTCTTTATTGCAAAATTATCATCATTTCCATGTCTGGGTAATTTTCCACAGTGTAGGGGAAGCTGGGCTCCGAGCGTCTGAAGGGCTTTTTTTTTTTTTTTGCAGGGCAATGTAAAGACTTACTGTGAGTTTCCTGCAGCTTTGGTTTCTAACTGGATAATGGGATTAGTTATCACAGTGGGAACTTGATCCCAGTGAGTGTGGCCCTTGACAGAAACGCACCTGGAAGTTGGAGCCCCTTGAAGGCTGGCGGTAAGTCGTCTTAAAGTCCTTCACCGTGTCCTCGCTGCTGTGATCCGCCTCAGTGTCCCGGTCGGACTCGGCCTGCTCGGCGGCATCAGCTTCGCCTTCACTCCCGCAGTCGTCGCCGAGTTTCTTCAGGAAAACCCTGCGGTCAAACACCGGCGAGTAGATGGAGACGGGCCTCAGGAAGCGGAGGTTGCTCACCGGCGGTGTGTTGAACAGAGCCCTCCCTCCTGCTCTGAACGGATCCGGGCTTTTGGGAGACCTCCACGACCCGGGAGGATGGTCGCTCTCCAGGCCGAACAGTGTCTTGGGACCCAGCGAGCACTGGACGATTTTATCCACCTTCGCGTTCACCTGCACGCCGCACTCTCTGGTGTTGGCTTTCCTGAGGGGAGGCGGCACACCGGGGTTGACTTGGGACAGGATGGCCTTGCAGAGCTCCAGGTAGTTGAGGCCCTGGGGGGTCATGAAGCGGCCTTCTCGCTTTCCCCAGGTGCCGCCCTGAGCCGGGGGAGCGCAGACCGCGTTGGCGCAGACGTTGTACGGTGGAAACGTGGACAGGAACCCCTCCATCCTGGAGCCATGAAACCAGTCCAAGTCCTTCAAACTGAGATTTATACAGTTGCCTTTTTCTACCACTAATTGGTTAATTGAGAACAGGGGTGCGTGAGCTCTCATTGAGCTGCATTTACAAAAATATGAATTATTCCACAGGTTTAAAAATGGGAAGGTGTGTGTCTCCATCAGATATGATCATTATTACATTTACTACTGACCCACAGACACACAACGAGCTCATTCAGGATTGAAGAGAGGGAGATGGCCAGTTTGTGATGGGACAATCATTGTGTAAATATATATTTATGTTGTTTTTATTTGTATCATAGCTTTCATAAAAAAAAAAAAAACACGAATCCCTCTTAAATGTTGAATAATATTTATTTGATTTATTATTTATACATTTGCTTCCTTTTTTCTCCATTAAATTCTTTTACCATAAAATATACCTAATTCAGAAATAATTCATTCAGCAGCAAAGGCTCACTGTTGAAATCAGAGGTAAATGTGTCCACACAACTGTGGGCCTGAACTTCAAACTGCTTCAGCAAAATAGAAACTAAACTAAGCTTTCAAATATATTCCTTCCAACATGTGCTAAATGTTGAAAGCCTTACTTTAATGCAGTACTGTATACAGTGCAAATCTGAAAGATTATATTGGAGCTCCCCCTATAGCTCATGTTGACCACAGACCCACCATAAAAACTCAAAGCAAGCAGTTGATCCCTGACATATGTTCCTTTTAGTTTGAGGTTCTTTAAACCACTTTGACAAGAGGATCAGTGGCTTAAAGTCAAGTGGCTTTTTTTTTTTTTTTTTTTTAGGAATATCAGTGGCAGCAGATGATATTAGATGAGCACTAAAGAGGAACAGATGCTCTAGTATGGGAAAGTGTTATATGAATGAAAAGGTTAAAAAGGGGAAAAACTGAATGGCTCCATTAGTAGTCTGAGAAAAGGCTGCATGGATAGAGGCACAGTGACTTGATAAAATATGCTTTAATAGGGAGGGACACCTTTAAAAATTGAATAGCACTATTCAGAAGCAGCTAATGGATTGTAAATATAGTTCATACAGAGGGAGCATGAATGTCATCCTAATGAGAACATTATGTTTTTGTGACCCTGTTTCATTTATGAGATCATTTTTCACACAGCAAAAAAACTCATTTTAAACGCTGTCTGCTGCTGCGTTCAAGTGCTGTCGGAAAACTCGGCTTTAGATTTTAGAACGAGGGGACCCAGAAAGGCATTGAAGGCAACTGTTAAAATGACCCATAGTACATGATGTGTTTGTGTGCCCGTCGCTGTATAACTGTTACTATTATTTATGTCACCGTGTCTGTGTTAAACCCAAAGTCAGTGAATAATTAAAATGCTGCTTGTGTAATTTTTTTTCTATTTATTTTTTAACCACAAAAATTGACTGTGTTGCTGAATTTGCTGAATATAAAGGAATTAATAATTTATTACTTTTATTTTTAAAGATATTAATCTGGATATAGGTTAAATCACACCCACTATCATTCACGCTGACTTGAACAGGGTAAAACAAACTTGTCAACTTTATTTATAAACTACAATAGGGACATGACAGATACATTTCTACAGACAGGCTGACAAACCAGTTCCATAGTCAAATAACACTGTGGACAATATAACAAAATAAATCACAACAATAAATAGCAATGTATGTTTTTGTTAAGTTTAATCCGGGAGAACGAATCAGAGGTAGTTTTTGTGCTTTTGTGATTGTGGAGCTTGTTAAAGGTTTTGTTTTTCACACAGTCATCAATCTGTCACAACCATATATTCTGACCAATATGTGTATTTGTGTTTTTTTATTTTATTTTAGAAAATGAGCAGTTATATTATTCTCTCTCTGTATCAATTTGTTAATTTTCTGTAGGATATTTTGATGCAAATATTTTCAGTGTCTTTACAGGGAAAGTGTCTGACATGCTAAGCCACTGTCCACCGAGTATAATTTTCAAAGCAAAATATCTTTTTTTTTTTTAAAAGTGGGTAGGTGGGTGGTACGAGCATCACCCGAAGGGCCCAGTAGACCTACATGGACTCGCTCTATAGGTGGCGCTGTGCCCCCAGTGATGGTTCATACCCATGGGCACTAGATCCACACATATTGGCGCCATTTTGGAGCTAGGAGGGGGAAGAGAGCTGCAGAGGAGGACACGATTGATCACAATTCACCGTAACAGGTAAGAAAATGCACATATAAGCAAAACCCTTTTGATTCAAACGTTGCGGTATTTTCCGGCGCCGCCGTGAACAACGAGGTACGACCCGGGATGTGTCCGCGGAGCAGCCGGGTTTCTAGCGCCAATAGGTGAAGCGCAGCCCGCCTTGCTCGCCTGTGTTCTCGGCAGCCGTGTCCCGATTCACGGCGCTGGTTGACCTGGTCCTGCGGCGCAGAATGGCTAGCTAGAGAAATACGCGCCCGTTGGCCAGGCTCAACGTCCCAGCAGTACGGGCAAACAGCGGCTCGACTCGGTTGTATAAATACGGGCAGGATAGCGATTTAACAGCGGTTAAGCCAGGGTGTTTTGTTCGGTGTAACGTTGCTATCCGTCCGCCCTCTGTCACTGAGATTGCTGCTGCTAACGCTAGCTCCGTTATGCTAGCGAGATGTGCATACCAGCTAGCGTGCTAACTGCGGCTAACTAGATTAGCCACGGTTAACGTTACAGCAACAAGGAGCCCGGCTACACCACAGTCCCTGGCCTTGACATGCTGCTATACCATAACAATAAGACCCACCATTCATACAATGCCCCCCCCCCCTTGTGATAACCCGTCTTAACTTTATTTTGGAAATAAATGTAACCTAATGCTAATAGAAATCCGGCGCCTGTGCATTAATTCGCTGTGGCTCTTATCGTAGCTTTTTTTTTTTTTTTTTTTATTGCAGAGATGCGGTCTCGTAACCTAAATTGTTTATTTAGTGCTTGATCGACCAAGTAACCGACACAATGAGCAGAATATTTTACTCTTTCCAACGAGGGCACTTTATTATTGAGAGCAGCACACCTGGCTTCATGCACAGTTATTGTTATATTATTAATACAAACAACAAAAGCGTTTGAGCAACGGAGTAGCGGCAAGAGAAACCACAAAGGCAGGACGAGGTCTGTCTAAGATTAGGCACCACATGGTATTTTATAAACTGAGACAGGTGTCAGTGCTTTTGTTTTGACAGCTATCAGCCTGTGATTATTGATAATTGTGGAGTGGCTCACGGATCACAGGCTATAAAAGGCTGAAATGGCTGATTTAATTAATAGGGATTTGGGTTATTAGAAAGTTATTTCATCGGAATTTGTGATTATATTAATATATTATATTATACTCGCAATCAATTCTATTTAAGGAACCAAACAAACCACTTTTCTGAAAAGCTCGTTTCAGGGGGTTAGTGTGTGTTGGCTATAGAAAATTATTGTATATTTTTTAATGGCTGTGCAAAAAAAAAAAAAAAACATGCATCATCATGAACATCTTTGTTGCAGTTCTTTATGGAGTTTGATTTAGATTTTGCTGATTTCTATGGGGCTGCTACTCTTCAACTTCCTTTACTTTTCCTAGCTTAAAGTAATACAGAAAAATTGCAATTGCAAAGTCACACTGGTGTTAAGTTGTGTTTCTCTGATGGTTTATTTGTGTTGAATGTATACAGAGGTCTAATAACCCCAGACTTGTTGTAGATGCCATATGGCTTTCCCTGCTGTGTGGTGTCTTGGGAGGCTAACTCCAACCTCACGGTGCCATTCTCATAAAGCTTAGACTTGTTTCAGTTCCTCATTTACTCTTTCATTGTCATTTTCACTGGTTCAGATTTGGCAGAGACATGCTCCAGGAAATTTTGTCTGTTTCATGTCATCTTGGGAAAACTGGACTCATTGCCAGTGCTTGCCCTTTTCAGTAGGTTTCCCTCACGTTGTGGAGGTTGTTGAGTTCACCCTTGGAACCAGCTGGTGTTTAGTCCTCCTTGTTTGCTGCCAGTCCCACTTTTCCCCTTGATCATCCGCACGGGTTAAAACCAGGGATCTCTGTGTCAAGGTTCAGACTGGGTTAGGAGAGCTGCTCAGACTCCTCATATTTCTGCTGCCAGCTGTGTCAAAGTGCTAAAGTAGGGAGAGCAGAAGCAGCAGCCAGATAGAAAACCCCTCGGTGGGGGAATAAATGTGTTTGACTTTGATAAACCAGTAATGAGCTGAAAGTAGCTCATGTTCAAGAGGTTTAGTAAAGGGGAAAGCTTGCCTGTGTGTATTTACCTCTGCTTTTTAAAATGACATTTTCCTTGGTGGATGGTAACCAGACAGACCCCCTAAGTTGAGAAATACTCTACTCTGATTGGCTGCCAGGGCTTTCTGTATGTCAGTGTGGTGGATGGAGAGAGAGATGGACTCAAATTTGGCAGCAGCTGTGGGGTGGAACAGAAGGTCAGAATCAAGCAATTTGGCAGCTTGCCAGTGTCCAGTGTGTGCGTTCGGCCCCTCTGGCGTGTGGTGTGTGTTTATAAAAGCTCAAGTACAGCTGCAGAAAATTGTTGGGTTGTGATTAAAAACTCAGTTTTGCTGTCTGGCCACTAAATCAAACCAAGAAAGTGCTTTTGTCAGACAGCAGACCTACTGACCCAGACTGCTTCAATAATCAATTCTCCTTCAGCGATAAAAGCAACATAAATTACGAGAAGTCACATATAGGATGGTAGTTACGGAGGAAAAGATAACCTATTCATTCATTGAAAGCATTTAGTACCAGTATATTTATATGCAGCGATTTAAAAGTAGTATAACCTTGTTTTGATGTTGACATATTCAGTTGATGCATTTCTCATTTTAGGCAATTTTGGTACATTAACAGTAAAAGCAACTGAAGTAGAAAAGCTTATGCAGGCAAAGTGAAAATGTGACAAAATACCTTGTGGCAACTGCTGCCTCTTTGAAACTTCAGACAGAAATCTGGGAGAGGGCGATGGATCAGCCTGTCCAGTCGCTGTTTCTCCCTTTTCCTTAATAGTCGTCTATGTCTCAGGATACGCCATTCATCGATTATGACAATACCTAAAGAAGTAATGCATTTCACCTTTTTATTTTTATGAAATGGTACCAGTTGACTGCTTCACAGTGTTATAATACAGACATATCACAGATGACATGGTAGATACTGCTTGAAGTTGAAGAGGGATGCTGGAATTGCACATGCCTTTTATAAACAAGTTAAGGTACAGAGCACGACAGTGTTACAGTTGGTTAATGAAAGCTAAAAAAAATTAAATGAAGCAATTCAGGGCTGCAATTAATTATTTTCATGATCTATTTTCTTTATCTACTTTTCTAGGATCAATTGTTTTGTTTAGAAAATGTAAGAAAGTCATGAAAAGACAATTGTCATAATTTTCCACAGCCCACGGTAACTTCTTCAAATGTCTTGTTTAAGGAGACCAACAATTGAGAACCTAAAGATGTTTAGTTTACCATCAAGTATGACAAAGTAAAGCATCAAATCCTCACATATGAGAGCATGGAACCAGCAAGTATCTTTGTTTTTGCTTAAAATGACTAAAAACTGTTTCTGTTACCAGAGTATTTGCAGATTAACTACTAGAGTAATAGATCAGTTCAATAAGTTTAGCTTTTTTTAAAGCTATTGCCTCTGAATCTCAATTTAAAGAAGTGGCATTGTACATTCTCACCTGAAGCTAAATATTTCTCTTACTGAGTTACATGAGTCTACAAAATGTTTTAGGGGAAGAAAACTGGAACTCTAACAATCATTAAATCAGGACAGACATGGAGCTGGTTAAAAATTTGGAACATGGAGACAGAAGGTACACGAAAACCTCTAACCCAATAGAGGCCGTGAAGTTGGAATGTCTTCGGAGCTGTTTTTAGCTTTCAGTAGTGACCCAGCAAAAGTAATGAATGCGTTTTAAAACACATTCTTTCCACATGTTCACTCAAGACGTATCCAAATCAACAGTCAAACAGTTTTTTTCCTGTGTGCTGCACCTTCATAAGCCTCACAAAGACAAACTAACCATTGAAGCTCAATTTGGAGAAAATCAATGCGTAACACCTCAGCTAACCAGTACTCTGTGTAAAATCACTGCGATCCGTTTCATAGCGTGGTTGCTCAGTGTTTGCACTTAAACAGTGTGCTCTCTGGATATGACTTACGGAAAATCTATACAACATGGCTATTTTATATGCCCTCTGATTTCACCACAGATTTCCCAAATGTAAAGATATTCAGTTTACCATCATGTATGACAAGCAAAAGGAGCAAAGTCTCACATTTAATACATTATGAATGATTGTATTTTTTAATTCAATAAAGTAACTGGCAGAGTAATTCATGGTAATAATAACAGTAATGACTCAAACTGTTGTTAGGTGTAGTTTCTTAGATATTGATATTATTTGGAGTAAAGTTCAATTTAGAGACACACAATGATCATGAGCATGAGGGGTGTCTGATTTAGCTTTCTCCGTCTTTACGAGTTGCAGTGTGCACATTTATTTTCAGAGTTTTTCCACGGGTTTAAAAATCCTTTTTAAAACAACCATTTCAGCCCAGCTGTTGAGATATATTGCTCACACATTAACCCTGGTGTGGCAAATATTAATTTTGCCTCTCAGCTTTAAAATTTTAATCTTTGATGAAAATGAGATTTGTTTCCCGTTCACCAATTATAACTGTAGTGATGTGATTTGGAGATATCTACCATTACATTCATGTAAGACGTGTGAGCATAAAACAGTTATTTGCTCATTAACTGTCATCCACTGATGAGCCATGACATTAGTTAGCCTTGTGGCTAACCAGTTTAGCAACAAATGAACTGCAAGCATGTGCTTTATAGCAGCTGTCAGTGCTATACTGACAGTGAAGAAAATGATAGTTGTTCATTTACTCACTAGAAGTGTCTCACTGACCATTTCACAAGTAAATGTAAAAAGTTATGTTACGCCATAGTCCATGTCCATGAAGACACACGTCCACAAACACCAACTCCGCCCTGTGCTCAGCTGAGCTCTGATGAATTTGCTGACCTCTGTGATTAATGTTGTCGGGGACAAGTTAGTTGATGATAACTGGCTATTTCATCTATTGAGTATCAACAGTCCTATGAAGTGTGGTTTGAGTAGTTGAGGACGTTAGCATGACAACAGGCAAAGACAGACACTTTAGTCTTTTGATTTATCAGTAGCAATATATCAGTCTGTTCAGCATACTTCTCTCTTGTATAGGCAGAACTCCTGGGGAGAACCATTGACTTCAAGCCTTGTTTCTGTAATTAATACATAGCCATATTAAATGTGAATATATTTTATGAACCCTTACTATACTGAAGTTGAACATGCACACTCTTGTATATTCATGAACTATGAGTCAGGCATTGTCTGAAAAAGGAGGTAAGCTGTAGGAGTAAAAATGAAGTCATATTTGTGGGTGGACAAAACACAGTGGTGAGCTGAGATGGGTCAGTTTAGTAGCCATTGCCAAAGAGCAGCGTAAAATGCAGCATGAGTTATCCTGCCATGAGCAGTGCGCACACTTTGCATCACGTGAATGCCACAAACATGGATTGGGTGTCATCCTTGACAGGCTGGTGGCCACAGTAATGAAATGTGGAACATAATGATAGCAGCAGCTTGCAGTGAAAAGACAGCCTGCTCTCTGAATACAGCAATTACATCCTCGATTCAGCCTGTAGAAAGTTATTACTCTACTGTGAATACCTTGCTGAATATTTCAGAGGTTGCTCTATTGCAGACTTCCTTTGAAGTATTAAAAAGATTTGCCTTGGGTTCCAAATAGGTAACAATGTGCTTTTTCTTTTATTTTTTGGGGGGGGCTGAAGTAGAGCAATTCTTCCAAACCTTTAGTCCTTGTTTCTGCTCTCACCTTTGAGTCTCACCTTCTTTCCCTCTCCCCAGGCAGTGAAGAGCTAAAGAGGATGGCTCACTCTAAAGCTCGAGCCACAGATGGGAAGGTGACCTACCCTCCGGGGGTCAAGGAGATTTCTGACAAAATCTCCAAAGAGGAAATGGTCCGGAGGCTCAAGGTCAGTGTCTTTATTCCATCTGCTTCAATTAATAGGAGTAATATTTAAATCTTATTTTAGGAGATTTACAATATCACTTTTATCTGTTTAATTTCGCCGGAATTAATTATTAATGATACATTATTCAAAGAATTATTATTTGAAGTTTGATTTTTTTGTCTTGCATGGTGCCACCGGATTTTAAACCTTATTGTTCTACACTGATAGGAAAATTAAGTCACATGAAGTGGAATAAACATTCAGCCAAACTGGCCACTAAACTCTAAATGACCAGGAAAATAAACATGGAGTCAAACAAAGCTGAAAGAATAAGATTTAAATATAAATATATGGAATGAAAAAATAAATTCACTTAAAGCTTAAGTATTGCAATGCTTTATTTGTGTAACAGCTAACATTTGTATAACAGCTAGCCGCTAACAGTTAGTTAGCCTTTTAGCATTGGCATATGACCCAGAAAGCAGTTTTCAGTCCCAGTCACAATGAATTAGCCCTCATGCTTAATGGCCCTGCTGACTGGTAAAGATTTGATTGATTTAACTGTTACAATACACATTGACCTAAGTATTGTGATTGTGAGGATGGAATCAGGAGTTAAGCGTGTTGTCCCAGTCCTGTTGATTAAAAACTGTGGTTCAGATGGGCATTAACTTTTTCTTCTTTAGAGAGACAATGTTTAAGAAGCACTGCACGAATTTCTGCTCCCCCCATATAATGTATATAATATTTTCCAGATGGTTGTGAAGACCTTCATGGACATGGACCAGGACTCTGAGGAGGAGAAGGAGCTGTACCTGAACCTAGCCCTCCACCTGGCCTCAGACTTCTTCCTCAAACACCCAGACAAGGATGTTCGTCTGCTGGTGGCCTGCTGTCTGGCAGACATATTCAGGATTTACGCCCCAGAGGCACCGTACACCTCCCCAGACAAACTTAAGGTACAGTGAAGAAGATGTACATGAAACTAAATACTGCAAGACACAAATCAGCATGCAGCTTTCATTGTGTTTCTTTCTTGTCTCCAGGACATTTTCATGTTCATCACCAGACAGCTCAAAGGACTGGAGGACACCAAAAGTGCTCAGTTCAACAGATACTTCTACCTGCTTGAGGTGTGTGACAATCTGTGGATTGAATCCTTAAGAGTCCTTCATCTAAACTTACACATTGTCAAGTATCTACAGTTATAAATAACTACAACTTAAAGATCTCAAATCACTCTGTCAGCTTTGGCAACCTTTTTGGGGAGGGCAGCCTAATTAATGCTCACAACTTGTAACTGCAAAGTGTAAAGGTGATGAGGAGCAGAAGGTTTGAAGTGTTGATTAAATGCGTCTGACACATTGAAGTATCACATATCACTGTATTTTTCATGAATGACGTGATCCAAATTACTGCATTCACAAATATTAAGTTCATGAACTTAAACTATTGATATGAGGTGTACTGTGAGCTTTTGCCGAAAATGCTGTGATGTGATCTGGTTTCTCTCAGAATGGACTTCAACAACATGGATGTTAGAGGAGTCGTGTGTCTTTTCACACACCAGCTTGCAGAGGGCACATGAAGTTTAATTTTCTGTGGTACAGAATTAGCAGTAATTAGTGACAGTTAATACAGTCTGCCACAAGTAATATTAACAGTTATACTTAGTGGAATAATCAGCATGAGGTAATCTGAGAAGACTCCTACACAAATGTTTTCTTCATTGCTAATTTTCAGAGATTTGTTAGTGTTGGACGTTACCAAATCTGAGTATTTTGCCAGCTGGGAACTGACTTTTGGAGCCCAGCCTGAATGTGCTGCAGCAGTTATATGCACAGAGACACATTCTTAACCTGAGTAATGTTTAATGAAGATGACTCGATCCTTGTACTCCAAATTTCATGTTCACAATGGAGCAGGGAAAAGGAAAAAAATACTTTCCACTGGTTGATTGATTGTGTTTTCCTTCTAGTTACTTCACTTTGATGTTTGAGCTTCACTGGGTGCATTTACATAGATCTTAATAAACTGATTAGATTTGGTTTTAAATGCTCAAACTGAATTTATGTGCTCCATATAAACACCTCAGTCAGAAAAAACAACTGAAAGTTTGGGGTAGGGTAGTTTAAACCTCTTTTATAAATTTAAATACCAGAACCTATGAAATCACTTCCTATGTTAAAACAGTTGACCTGAAATCTTGAATCTGATTTCAGTCAGAATGAACAAAAACATGCAGTATGAACTGCAGCTACTGTGGAGAAAGATATTTGATACTAGGAAGCTATTTTCACATCTAACTGGGGAGGGGAAGCCTGTCTGGGTTCCCTTAAATCTTCCTTTGGGACATGTACATAGGCAGGATTTTGTGGCTCAATGTGCAACTTACACTGGAATGATATAGGAAGTTGAAGCCTTCAGCACACACACACTGAGCAAACCCTTCAGTGAAGTAGGAGGCATCTTGTTTGCCTAAGTTAGACTTTTGAAATTGATTATATCAGACACAAATTGACAGCCACAAAGTAAGCCATATGCAACTATGCCATAAAACATGTCTGAAGGGAATTTTTCAGCACAAGCTGATGGTCAGATTGAGTCATTAAGGATAAGGTCTGTGGTAGACTTATTTAAATTCCTTTATGAAACTGAAACTAACCTGTCTTGACTGGTAATCTTTATGAAATACCCCTGTGGATGAAGCCACCTAGTTTTGGCTTAGATGCAGTTTGTAACAGGCTGTTTTGTTTCTCTTCTTCTGTTTTTACCATCTCTGCTGAACCTGCTCACTACACTTGCAGTACTGATGAATAATGTTTGTCTCCCTCTATAAAAAGTCCACTATATATCATCCAGAAAAGTGAAGCCAGTGGTTGCTCCTTTCTTTTTACTTTTTGCACTCTTTTGCTGGTGGACTGATGTTTTATGTAAGAGCTGATGCATTTGGACAGAGGTACTTACTCGCAAGGTTAATGTGAACAACTTAACCTGTGTAGGACTTCAGTTGGTGTATAGATTGTTGACCCAGTGGCTCATTCTTTGTAAAAAAGCAGTGTCCGTTATTTTATTTTATCCTTTTGAATTTGAATTTTTCATAGTATTTGACCCCTGCATATTAACGATCTTATGTAACCATTGTGTATTAAATAAATAATGTGAAAGGGGAGTGTAGAGACACGGAGGAGGAAGCAGTGGTGATAGAATGACATTCTTGCTCTCGCTCTCTCTCGCTCTGCATAAGCTTATAGGAAACATGTTTTTATCTGTAGCAATCTTGCTGTTTTGTTTGTAATCTCCTTCAGTTCATGTGCTAGACTGTGATTTCCTCTTTATACACCAAGTCAAAACGGATCATAAAATTTTTTGCCCAGAAATTATTAGCTTCCATCCCTCAGTATGTCCTTTTCTCTATTTTACTCTGATTGGTTTCATTTTCAGTCATCTTGTTTGTTGAGTCAATGTACTTTTGATTCATTTATGGGAATTTGCACCGAGAGGCTATTTCCTGATTAAATCAAAGGGCAAGTTTAGTTTAATTGGAAGTAAATATTGTTAGTTTGCTAGTCTGCTATTAACTGTGATTAGAAAATCAGTGCTATTAACAGGTCATAATTGGACAATAGGAAGTAATTATGAGATGGAGAAAATCTAACCAGTAATTTTAATTATATTAATTGTGTTTCACCCTGAATTATTAACTGCAGTAGACATGAGGGGTTCATAAGATGTTTTTTTTTTTTTTATTTAACACAGAAGAGAAACATCAACTAATCTCTTTAACAGTTTGACATCTGTATGAAAGCAGACAGTATAATAAATGCAAACAGAGCTTGTTTATGCTGGATCATTTAAAGTGGCTCTAACAGATGTTTTTCTATCATAGCAATGAATCAAATGACAGTGTGTAACAGGAGAGGCTTCGCTTGAAGTGATGAACCTCCAGAGACTGATCATCCGAATCTGCACCTCCCCTCGGCTTTATAAAGCAACGTTGTAATGCAGCTTTGTAATTGCTAGATGTGTAAATAAGCAGCGGTTTTCTAACAAGTTTAACTGTTTAACTTTAATGTTGTAGTGTACACAACTTGTCTCCTCTGACCTCCAACTGGTCAAATGAAAATCAGTTATCGCGGCATAAATGGAAATGAGTTTGATTTGTTTTTTTTTGGCAGATTGTTATTGAAAGTCAGCCATTAAGCAAACACAGTTGTCCTCACGTCACACTCTTCTTTCACCTTCCCAGTTGGCATCTGCATTGTAAATTGCATTGTTACTAACGTCCTGCCTCCTCTCTCATTGTTCAGAACATAGCTTGGGTGAAGTCCTACAATATTTGCTTTGAGCTTGAAGACAGCAATGAGATATTCACCCAGCTTTACAGAACACTCTTCCAGGTCATCAAGTAAGTTGTTTTATCAATGCTCACCCCAGTGTTGTTGTTAATATGTGTGCCCATATTCATCATGTTGCATTCTGTGGACCCAGCTTATATTTTTCTCCATTCCCTCCTGTTTTTGGCAGCAGCCGTTAATAACAGAAATGAGCCGTTGTGGCCCTCTCTTAACACCTCAGTCTGTCTCTGCTGCTACATCATGAAACAGCACAGTAACAGTCTGGTTGCTACCTCCTTCTCCTCCTTTCCACTTTCCCCCCTCCCAACCTTCCTCTCAATTTCACTCTGCTCAACACAACCTTGAGGGCTGAATTCTGCAGTACAGAAGTTGGCTCTTTGCCATTTGAACAAAATTGTGGTTGTGTGTGTATCGAGGTTGTATCAACACAATGCTCTTTTTATATAGAAAGAATCTTTAAGAGCCCACCATTTGAATTGTTTGCAGTGAGCTAGAAGGTGTAGGGGAATGCAGCCCTTGTGTTTTTGTGTGTGTGTACAAGTGACACATTCAGTGAATGGGAGTTAATGAGACTTGTAATGCCTGACAACATTGAGGACAGCAGTTGCTGAGATACAAATCTAGGTAATACGCTTTACCACCCACTGTAATGCAGATCATTATGAGCAAGTACGCCCACCCTGTACGTGGTCAGGGCATTGCAGTGTCATGGACAGTTTGTGTGGCCAGATTGTTTTCAAAATGAGAAACCCAGCAAGTGAACAACACGAATCCCTAGAAACCGCCTGCTGCCAGTGAAGTACGTCTCAGCCATGGTGCACAAATTGCAGATTATTTATTCAGAATAAGTGATGCACACACACCTAGGAATATTTGCCTTAAAGAAATCGGTGTTGAATGTTAATTTTTTAATTCTGTACTGATGCTTTTTTCTTTTTCTTTTTTTTTCTTTTTTTTTTTTTTAAACTTATGACCCATCTTGATTTTTTTTCCCGTTTCTCTAGCAACGGCCACAACCAGAAGGTGCACATGCATATGGTGGACCTAATGAGCTCCATCATCTGCGAAGGAGACACTGTATCACAGGAGCTGTTAGACACAGTGCTGGTCAATCTGGTGCCAGCACACAAGGTGTGTTCAGAACATGAGCTCACACATATACACAGTCCTGCCATGAATGTTGATATAGGGTAGAAACAGCTCAGTAAGAGACAATCTGAAGTGAATTGATATCACCAGTAGACTGAGGCCAATATCATTTTTCCATACTCTGTAATTCAATGAGACCCCTGCAGGTGAGAAGAGGTAAAGCAGCTTCATCTGTGTCTGCTACAATCCTCCTGATGGGAATCTTCTGAGTGAAAAACAAGAAATGATAGACTATGCAATTGTTTGTCCTGTATCCTGTAATGCAGACATCTGTCTGATCTGCTGTTTTACTCATCAGTTTTTTTCTGTCTGTCTAGAATTTGAATAAACAAGCTTATGACCTGGCCAAAGCTCTGCTGAAGAGGACTGCCCAGGCTATTGAGCCTTACATCACCAATGTAAGACTAAATCTTTAATACAATCTTGTTTATTTTTTCTGTATCAAACATTAGATACCTCGCTGTTATGTGCATCCTGTAATGGTCATAAAATTTAGAAATAATTCACAAATGTATTGAGTGAAATGGTGAATACTGTGGCCTTAGGAATTGCCTAAGGTATCCCACTGGGAAGAGCATGATACTAACACTGCCAGAGGATTTGAACAAGGGCCAGCCATGCTAGAAATGTCTTGGCACTTCAAATGGCTCATATCTGAGCAAATGGTGAAGCTAAGTGATATGGTGGACATTAAAATCAGCTGTTGAACATAAAACATTTGATGCATTCAGATGTTTATGCATGGAATCACAGTGACATGAAACTTAAGCGTTGTAATTCAGATTCAATTGTGGCTGCTGGAAGGATGTAGTAGTAAGTTTAGAGATTGTCCTAAAGTTGGTGGATGCAGGTTCATACAGAGCAGAGGTGCTTGAGTAAAACACTGCACGCCTGCCCCTGTCTCTAAATCATGTTTCATGCAGAACCATACGGAGGTCAGCAGGAAATCCATGAAAATGGAGCCATATGTCAGAAAAGTCAGAGTTTGAAATGCAAGGTCATGAAGAGGATCTATTTTTGGATGTGTCTAAAAGTAACCATTATTTTTGCGTCTGTCCACTTCAGTTCTTCAACCAGGTGCTGATGCTGGGGAAGACCTCTGTCAGTGATCTGTCTGAGCATGTTTTTGACCTCATCTTGGAGCTCTACAACATCGACAGCCACCTGCTGCTCTCTGTGCTGCCACAGCTGGAGTTTAAACTCAAGGTATAATGAAACACTCTGTCAGTCAAACATTGTGGCAAAGTTGCTTTGTGTGACACACCTTACTGCATTTTATTGGGACATTCATGTATATAAATTATGTTATTAATTTTGTTGTGTTGTGTTTTAATGTTAATGGCAGTTAGAGATGGAAGCAGCAGCAATGCTTGTGCTAATGTTGGTATTATGAGTTTATCCACAGACCAGACTAAAAACCTGAATTCTCTGACCCATTACCCACAGAACTGCACATTTTCTCTTTCTCTGCAGGTTTGTTGATTCATATTAGAAAGATAAAGCCAGCCAGTCAGCATAATGTTGCCTCTGCAGTGTCTCATAAAGGCGCCCTGCTGATGGATAACGCTCATTAACTGTTCAGAGGGAGCGTAGATCACTGCTGTCTCCTCAAAATAATAGCTGCGATAAAATCTCTCCCCCACAGACTACACAATCTCTCTGTGTCTCTCATGCTCGCTCATTCTTTCTCTCACCCTTGTTCCTTTCATCTTTATCTCTCCTCACTCCGTTTCTTTCTTTCATCCCCACTCATTCCCTCTTCCCAATTTTTGTCCTCTTTTGTCTTTACCTCTCATTGTATCTGCTGTTCTCTTCTTCACAAATCACTGTAAAAAAAAAAAAAAAAAAAGACTGATACCTAACAAACTGCTCCCTTTTTGTGCTATGAAAATGGTGATGTTTCCAATGAAGTTAATGTAAATGACTTGGCACAACTGTCCCATCAACACAGCCAGATTCTGTGCATCATTTCTCTCTTTGTCGCTTTCCTTCCCCCTGTCTCTGCAGAGTAATGATAATGATGAGAGGCTGCAGGTGGTGAAGCTGCTGGCTAAGATGTTTGGAGCCAAGGACTCTGAGTTGGCTGCACAGAACAAACCACTCTGGCAGTGTTACCTGGGCAGGTTGGTTTCAGTGATGTGGCTATGTGCAGATGTGCAGATCCTTGAAAAATCTTAAAATACCTATATTTGACATTTTGAGAGAGGTGAAAATCTGCACAGAACATGGAGTTAGTTTCTTATTGTAGGAGGTTCACTCTTACATAATACGGCAGGGTTGTTGTTATACAACCCAGTGTTTGTTGTAGTCTCACACCATAATCACATTTGCTCTGCTCAATTAGTTTTTCTTCATAGTCAGTTCACTGGTCTTAATTTCTCTAACACACTTGTGGGGAGTCTGATAAATTGTTTTTGCAATATTTATTTTGGAATAAGCTTGTTTTCTGAGATTGACTCCTTAGAAGCAGGATGTCTATGTAGTTACTGTGTGCTTCAAATTATGTCACCTTGAAAAGCTGCTGACAGGAATTAACATTCATTTCTTATCCTAAAAGGTTCAATGACATCCATGTGCCTATCAGACTGGAGTGTGTTAAGTTTGCCAGCCACTGTCTCATGAACCACCCAGACCTGGCCAAAGACCTCACAGGTAAATTGGTTGAAAATGAACTGATGTCTAAGCAGATATATATTTTGTGGAAAACCTGCTCTTGTCTGACAAGATATTAATCAGCATGAAACCCACTGCAACCACAGTGGAGAGTGTAAGCACGCAATGTAGATGAGAGGCAGTTGCTGGGTACTTTCTGTGTAAGAGGTGGCTGATTCTCTCACATCCCACTCATATGTTCCTGCTTTCTCTCCCAGAATACTTGAGGGTCAGATCACATGACCCAGAGGAGGCCATCCGCCATGATGTCATTGTCTCTATAGTAACTGCTGCCAAGAAAGACTTGTCTCTAGTCAACGACGCATTACTCAACTTTGTAAAGGAGAGGACCTTGGACAAGAGAGTAAGTGGGCAAATTGTATGTCTGAAAGTGTCAGAATCTTTTCAGTGTGTTGTGTGTAGGTCTGGACAGTAGCAAGAAACTGATGCATTTTAAGATGAACTCGAATATCAAAAACCCACAAACAGAAAATATTGTCACACATTTATTTATGTAAAAGACAAATGGATCTGTCAGTCTAAATACTACATTAGAAAGTGTGGGGTGTCTCTTACCAAGGAGGAAGCAGATAGTTATGGTTTGGTGCTGCCTCACTGCTTGCTCCAGGGATGAGTCTAATAACAGGTGAGCATAAGTGCTTGTATGAATGATGCTGTCGGTGACACATGCGGTTTGTGGTATTTCCCATCTTATGGCGGCAGTTACTTCTTAGATATATCACCTCTTTGATGTATGACTTCAGCTTAGACATGTGCACCTGTGTAGCCAAAGTATCTCTACACCACCAATGCATCGTTACCTCTTTATCATAACAGATGTGTGATGTGTAGCCTAATCCTCATGTGAAGTTTACTTTGGTGGTGGACTTGTCTTTCTTGTCTAACTATCTAACTATCTAATCTAAGCTGTCATAATTGGTGGTGTCTCGCTCATCATCCTCTCCTGTCCTCCTTCATCAGTGGCGCGTACGTAAGGAAGCCATGATGGGCCTGGCATCTATCTACAGGAAGTACTCGCTGCAGGGAGAAGGAGGGAGGGAGGCTTCGAAACAGATTTCCTGGATCAAAGACAAACTGCTCCATATCTACTACCAGAACAGCATTGATGACAGGTTTGTGTGCATGTTTTCCTATCTCTTATATTAAAAATAAATGAAAATCCAAACACCCTCATGAATTTTAATAAAATGTTTCATTCCTGGGGTAAATGTTTAAAAGGTGGCACATTTAAATTGTCTGTTTCTGAAAAGATGCTGATTAGACTCTGAGATCCTTGAATCATCACTCACTTCACTTTGAACTGGAAAATTTGGGGTATTATTGTTTTTCCACCTACACAAGCACAACATGGAGGGCCTGCAGTATCTCTCTGGGGTTTGTTGAAAGTCATTGTGTGAAATGTCAAGTAGATGAGCTATGGTGAGGCAAAGTGAGCACCTCTGCAAAATAGCCTGAATGACATAACACAACAAATCCACAAAGCATGATAGTCTCAGAACTAACTGCATGCAAGCATTTGAGGCTGTATTTAATCTTTGAGTCACTCTGCTGCAGTGTGTCTGCTCAGCTGCCAACAGGAAAAGTCTGTATTGTAACAGGCAGTTCCTGAGTGTGTGAATGTGTGTAACTCTGAAAGTAAAGCAGGGCAGCAGTGAAATGCTTTTGCATGCTCAGCAAAGCCTCCCATAAAACAAACTATATGTAAATATTTTAGTAGAAAACATTGAAAAGAATGTGAGGAAATAAAGGCTTTGGATTTATGTCAAAGGCATCTATGTATTGTGTTGCACAGACACTGTGTATACTGAGGTCAGCATGCTAACTAGCTAGTCCCACCCCATCACACCCCATAATATCACTTTGTTCCTCAAGAGGCAATAGCCAATCACTGTAGCCTCTAATTTGCCTTCAGTTCAACATGAGAGTCTGAAGAAGTAATGATGTGTAGGCTGTAAACCTGTGTTGCAGCCACCGTCTCCCTGAAATTCCTCCACTCTTTCATCAAGCTCAGCTATTGATGCTGCTGCTCTCTATCCACTCTCCCGCTCCCTTGCGTTTCTCGACCTCTGGTGGTTCATCGTCTGCTCTACCTTACTAAATCTTCCTCTTAGTCTCTGTGACTTCTGGGTGTATGCTTGCTCCTCAGTCTAATAATAACCAAAGAAAGCAACCTATTACTTATACAATCCGGTAGCATAATGCGTTAAATACATTATTGCCCACTCCTTGAGGGTTTGGAAACATAAGGTAATAACTGTCCCCTGCAGAGTGAATTCCCTTCTTTCTTATGATAGGAGAATTAGGTGCCTAAAAATGCCATGTTTTTTATTTGAGAGGTTTTAAAATCACAATTATACCATCAATCCATCAAATACTTGATAATGACAAAATGACCTAAAAATATTGATACTTTTATTTTTTTTGTCCCATGTCACCTTAATTTTGTTCCCTGGTGTAGATAATCCCGTTAAACACATCAGCTAATGACTGTCAGGACCTGTCAGCTCAGGCCTTGAAAGAGCAGAACAAATCAGCTTTATTTCAGTCACTGGGCAATTCAAAGTGCTTCACAGAGGCATGGCAATACATTAAAAATGGGACATTAAGATGACAGTAAAATTGCATTAAAAGAAGACAATAACAATGAGACAAACAATAAAGTGTTAGTTTCTCAGGTTGTTTTTTATTTTAATCTCTATTTGCACCAGGTTGCTGGTGGAGCGAGTCTTTGCCCAGTACATGGTTCCTCACAACCTGGAAACCACTGAGAGGATGAAGTGTCTTTATTACCTGTATGCAACCCTGGATACAAATGCTGTCAAGTAAGCTGTTCTCACTCTCATACATGTCTATGCTTTAGAACAAAAGCATCATCAGAAGCTGCCAATTTTCAGTCCTGTTTGTTTTATTTGGGGGAAAAAAAGATGGTCAGACGAACATATTTAGTCTTAAATAAACCCCACTTTGAAATGTTGGGTAGGAATAGTCAAAGGAAGGCCTGTATTATTACCATACCTCCACTGCATCTGTTTAACTGTCGGACCTTTGCTTCGTCCTCTTCTCAGGGCTCTGAATGAGATGTGGAAGTGCCAGAATCTGCTGAGACATCATGTCAAGGACCTGCTGGACTTGGTCAAAAAACCCAAGGTACCTCTGACCAGACCAAACGGCACACAAGTGGATGAATTAATTTGTTATTAATGTGTTTCTAAACTCAGTTGTCATGTTGTTTATGTATTTGTTGCAGTCTGAAGCATCCAGCAAAGCTGTATTTGCCAAAGTCATGGTGATCACAAGTAAGGAATCTCACACATATGACAGGAGTTTAACAAGTTGTCTTTATTTCAGAAAAAATGTTTCTAGTCGTTTGAATTACTAACTCACTAATGTCCCACTGTGTAGTGTAAAAAAAAAAAAAAATTCTATTCCATGTAGTTACCTGTTAATCCTGCCTTTCTATAGGGAACCTGCCAGACCCAGGCAAGGCTCAGGACTTTGTGAAGAAGCTGGCTCAGGTCCTGGATGATGACGAGCGAATCAGAGATCAGTTAGAAACCTTAGTCAGTCCCACCTGCTCCTGCAAGCAAGCTGAAGTCTGTGTGGTGAGTATAGATGGTGCTATTTGAGGTCATAGAGCAGTGTCCCATAATTGAAATGCTGCCTTTCCTCCCCTGGATTTGTTTTTATTTTAATTGATGACCTTTAAGATTTAGTAGCCTGAAATTTGTTTGACTCATAAATGGTTTCATGCTCAATTGGACATGTAGTACTCGAGCATCAGTATAAAATGTCTCTAAACTTAAATTCCTTTTAATGTTTCTTTTCTAGCAGCTCTGTTCTCATTAGCAGCGCTGAGCATTAAATGAGTGTTTTAAAGACTTGTTTTATAGAATACATTTTATTGTTTAATTCTGCACAAAGCATGGTGCCGCCTTGGATTCATAGTGGTTACAGCGGATTCCAGCAGTAACTAGTTTTTATTGTGGTGGGGAGGATCAAAAATGTTAACGGAAGCTTTTCAAACCACTTTTCTCCATGTATCCACAGTATGTTACCAAGTCACATAATTGCTGTATAATAGGATTTCGGGTCAACTAATTAAAGTGATACTTGGACTAGTTATGGTTCTACAGTACCAAAAAGGCCTAAAACTACTTTACCAAGTCTGGAAATTACACAATTAAATGGCTGCCAAACCCTCATTCTCATGGAGGGATTGTCAGTTTTTCTGCCGGATGAATTTTTTTGTTAATTACTTTTTCATTATTTGCTCGTCACCTCTACAGCGAGACATCACTAAAAAGCTTGGCAGCCCCAAACAGCCCAGCAATCCCTTCCTGGAAATGGTCAAGTTCCTGCTGGAGAGAATTGCTCCCGTACACATCGACACAGAATCCATCAGGTACTCATCATGTTATATACAAAACAATACAAATGCCAATGACATTCGATTCAGTTGTGCAGTATTTGACTTTTTCCCCCCTTTCTCTCTCTTCATCTCATTTATTATCTGTCAGTGCTTTGATAAAACAGGTGAACAAGTCTATAGACGGAACAGCTGATGATGAGGAGGAGGGTGTTCCTACTGAAGAGGCCATCAGAGCAGGACTGGAACTACTGAAGGTAAAAACCAGTGAAAAGCCCAAACAACATCATCTGTCTGCTGATTGTGACGATGGATACTAGGTTGTCGTTTCATTATCATGTTGTTACTCCGTTTAACAAAACAAGCTAAATTATAGGCTCTGTGCTCCTGTCGCTTCTGCTGCTGCTCTGTGTCAGTGTGAATTGAGGCCTAAATATATTATTTTGCACTGTTCATGTTAAATGAAATGATTATGATGATGTCCCTCCTGCAGTTTGACCCAGGAGGTGGGGCTGGCAGCAGCATCCATTATAGAGATGCAAACACATTTGTCGCATAAGTAATGATGGCATGAGGACGTGTCACGTTCTCTCAATTAGTTTATGTTCAGCTGCTTTTTAAGACGATTTAATAAAAAGTATTAAACATAATGTTCAGATGTTGTGCAGATGTTTCACCCTTTTCTTGTTCACTTCCCACAGGTGCTGTCGTTCACACATCCGGTGTCGTTCCACTCTGCAGAGACATTCGAGTCTCTGCTGGGATGTCTGAAGATGGATGATGAGAAGGTGGCCGAGGCCGCGCTGCAGATCTTCAAGAACACTGGCAGCAGGATGGAAGAGAGTTTCCCTCACATCAAATCGTACGTTTCACTTTCTTTCATTTGCTCTCTAGGTTACAGTAGGACGTTTTAAAGTCATTCATACAAATCACTGTGGTCCCTGGTGTGTCTGACTGCACTCCTGAAGTTAAGACATTATTTTCTGATGGTTTTTAATTGTTCTCTTCTGCCTGCTCCCCCAAGTGTTTTACTGCCGGTACTGCAGGCCAAAGCCAAGAGAGGCCCCCCTCGCCAGGCCAAGTATGCCATCCACTGCATCAACGCCATGTTCAGCAACAGAGACACACACTTTGCCCAAATCTTCGAGGTCAGTCAATCACATCTTTGTGTCTTCATACCTTTTAACAGATAAAATGGTGAATCACTTTAAGCAAAACATGTGCGGCTCCTGGTTTGACACACATTTCAAAGCCTTTTCATTTGTAGTGCTCTTTTAGTTTAGTATTTTAAGTTGAGAATCTGATTAAATTGTGCGTAGACTATTTAGGAAATGTAAAAAGACCTTGAGGAGAACTCGGTATTCACTTCACATAAAATATATTACAATGAAAGAATGAAACACAGATACATATGAGTCAGTGTTTGACCTTGGCATCTACTGGTGGACTGTGACCAGTCAATAAATTGTTGCGCATTTGTGTTTCTCCAGCCTCTACACAAAGGCCTGGACCCGGCAAACCTGGAGCAGCTCATCACTCCGTTGACCACCCTGGGCCACCTGGCTCAGCTGGCCCCAGAGCAGTTTGCTGCACCGCTCAAATCTCTAGTCGCCAACTTCATCGTGAAGGATCTGCTCATGAATGACAGGGTACAAACATCAGCTATAGGAAACAAGTCCAAAATCTGCTCATCACCCTGTCTGTTTATATTATATATTGTGAAGTAAGACTTTTTTTTTTTTTTTTTTTTTTGTAGATCCCAGGCAAGAAAACAACCAAACTTTGGGTTCCTGATGATGAAGTGTCTCCGGAGACTCTGGCCAAGGTCAGTGAACTCTTGTGAACTCTTGTATTTCTTGAAACTGTTTCTCTTGCTGCTGTGTTTTTTGACCTTTGTTGTTTTTACTTTAAAGCTGAACAATACTTTCAAAGACCATTTTTTTTGTTAATTATCATATCATCAATGAAGACACATCTTTCCTTATTCTGAATGTGATTTTTGACTTTCCACCCTCCGTTCAGATCCAGGGTATTAAGCTGATGGTGAGGTGGTTACTAGGAGTGAAGAACAACCAGAGCAAATCAGGCAACTCCACCCTGAGGATGCTGACTGCTATTCTACACAGCGATGGCGACCTAACTGAACAGGGCAGGATGGGGTAAATGACAAAGCCTATCCTTATTTATTAGACAAACCTGATGTCCTGTGTGTGGTTCCTCTTGTGCAGCTCAGAGGAAGCTTTGTCTTCATTCTCATTGTGTAATTTTGGGGGGAGGTGTTGGTCTTCAATCGTCAACACATTTTCAGTTGTGTAAAGGAATTGTTGTTTACTCTTATGTCCTCTGTCCCCTTCCCCTTATCCCCCAGTAAACCAGACATGTCGAGGCTACGGCTGGCAGCAGCGTGTGCTCTCCTAAAGCTGGCACAGGAGCCCTGCTATCATGAAATAATCACGCTGGAGCAATATCAGCTGTGTGCTCTCGTCATCAATGTAAGAAGCACTGCAAATCCCACTTTCATGCAAAACTCTGTATTTTTCTGTTTTGGTTTTTTTGGGATATTTTTTTGAAATTGTACGTCACCAGTGGGTATCATTTCCTCTCCTGCACCCGGATCTACTCCACCTCTGTGTTTCATCCCCAAATTCCTCAAAACCACATCATTGTTTGTCTCTTCCTCCTCATCATTGTCACTGTCTGCTGTGCCTCTTTCCTCTTTGCTCTGTAGGATGAATGCTACCAGGTGCGGCAATGTTTTTCCCAGAAGCTCCATCGCGGCCTGTGCCGCCTCCGCCTTCCTCTAGAATACATGGCAGTGTTTGCTTTGTGTGCCAAGGACCCTGTTAAGGAGAGGAGGGCTCATGCTCGCCAGTGCCTGGTGAAAAATGTCAACATACGCCGAGAGTACCTCAAACAGCACGCAGCCATCAGTGGTAAAGAAACTGAATGAAATCGGAACATTTTGAAATTAAATGACATTTGTTTTTATTTGTATGTTTAATTAAAAGTCTGTGGTATAAAATCTGTAACTTAAGCATGTACAGTGCTAAGCAAAAGATTTAGGCACTAAAGGTTCCTTTAAAAAACAATACTATTAATAGTTTTCATTTATCAATCAACAAATCAGGCTTCACTTACTTGGCAGGTAGCTTGTTCCAGGCATCTTGGAGAAGCGGCCACAGATCCTCTGTGGATTTACTTTCCTCTTGTGTCTTTTTATGGGCCGGAAACTTGAAAGATTATATAATGGATAAGGATCCAAACATATGATGTGTGTAAAACCAGAATATTTGGGGGGGGTAAAATTAAGTGATAAGACTATCCAGAGGAAATGAAAAAGAATAGGGCAGGGGGAAAGGATTAAATGAAATCTTTTGCTTTCCTTGCAGTGCAGCTCAGTGCATATGGCAGTCATTAGCACTGCTGTGATGTGGTAACATTGTAATATTTACCCTGTGTGCACCAACAGACAAACTGTTCTCTCTGCTGCCGGAGTATGTGGTGCCCTACACCATCCACCTGCTGGCACATGACCCAGACTACGTCAAAGTACAAGACATCGAGCAGCTCAAAGAAATTAAAGAGTGAGTGGTTTAAGGGAAAGCTGTTGGTTGCTGACTGAACACAAATGTTAAAAGAATACTATAAAATTGGAGAAATGCACTCAGTTATGTTTGAAATCAATATATATGTATATTTGATTCTTAGATCAGTGTTTTCAGAGTGGGGTGATGTGTTTAGGGGACATTAAGCCGGGGTTGCGATAAAAACAGTAAACACAATAATAACTTTCCCTGTGCAGCATCATTTGGTGTTATTATTATTTTATTGTGGTCATTAGTCATACAAATCTGCAATATCTGAAGAATTTTAAGGTTTATGGCCAAGCATTAAAAGGAAAATACAAAAAAATATATATGATTGCTATAATTCAAAGACCTGTATACTGATCTCAACCCTCCCCCGTCAGGGCTCTGTGGTTTGTTCTTGAGATTATCATGGCCAAGAATGAGAACAACAGCCACGCCTTCATAAGGAAGATGGTGGAAAACATCAAGCAGACGAAAGACGCCCAAGCCCCCACGGACGCAAAAACCAATGAGGTACACACTAGTTCGTGTAGACTGAATATATATGAAATATCAATATATATATATATATATACATCCACAGCTTTACCTGCCATGCTGAGCACCATCCTTCTGACCAGACTTTTTTGTCTTCTCTGGACAGAAACTCTACACGGTGTGTGACGTAGCCATGCACATCATCATGTCAAAGAGCACCACCTACAGCCTGGAGTCCCCAAAAGACCCCGTGCTGCCCTCACGCTTCTTCACCAAACCCGACAAGGTCAGTGGTCCCATCTACAAGAATCTTAACTCAGAATCTCTTAACATACTTTAAAAGCTGCACATACAAAGGTGTTGATGAACAGATGACTGGTTGTGGTAGCTAATAGTAGCCTGGTTTTTTAGTGTCAGTATCCCTGTTTTTGTGTCAACATGGGCTTTATTTTAAGAGGAATTATCAACATAGCTGCCACACATGTTGACTAATGACATTGTTTGGCAGAACCAAATCAAAGCTCCTCATAATCCTCAGCTCGTGTTTGACGTTTTTGGTAATTGTTGTTCTTTCGACACAAACAAGTTCTCTGACATAGACTTGCTCTCTCTTTCAGAATTTCAGCAACACAAAAAATTATCTCCCACCAGAAATGAAGGCGTTCTTCACCCCAGGAAAGGTAAGATTATTCAATCTTTTGAAATGGTTTTGTTTTTTTAAATCACCTCTGTGTTTTGTGCCTCCAAACTCACCTCTTGACATCTCCCACTCCTCCCTCCTTAAGCCTAAGTCCGCTAACGTTTTGGGTGCAGTAAACAAGCCACTGTCGTCGGCGGGGAAACAGCTCCAGAGCAAAGCTTCTCGTATGGAGACGGCCAGCAACGACGACTCCTCGTCCAACCCAGGTTCCCCACAGCGCAGCAAGACCAGGTACAAAACATGTGACGCCCATACATGCTCACCAGGCCACCGGGTGAACCAACAAACCCTCTTGAAGTGTTGTAAAGGAAGACACTAATACTGATTCCAATCCCTAAACTGACCTAGAAACTACTTTAAAAATGCTAAATGCTCAGACTACACTGGACAGCAGAGAGACATGACTTTAGTATCTTGTCACCTTTTTTCACCCCAAGTTGCATCTCTGTTTTCCATATATAACACAGTAATGATTAATCGTGGTTATGTTTCAGGCACGACAGCACAGAAATGGATCACAGTGAAAACGAGGACATCAGCCTAAAGAGAGCAGACAGCACTGACAAGGTATTAAAACCTCTTTTTGTCCGCATGTAATATCTACTGTGATGTGAGAGTGAAAATGAAAGTGTGGCCATTAGAACTTAGTGACTAAGAAGAGTCTCTGCCATCCTGAAAATATCAGGGATATCTGAGGTCACAATCCCAGCCATGTTTCTGATAATGTTTCTCTTCTCAGTAGGAAACATGGGATTATTAACCCCATTTTCTTTAATTGAAGCTTGATTTCATTCTTACTACTGTAAGTTAGTTTTTATAATATGTGGGTAATAAAAAAACTGACATTTTCCTAATTTGTTCTATAATGTGACTGCACAAATAAACAAAAGAACATGATGTAAAATGACAGTTGTTTAAGATAAGTAGACAAACGTGTGTTGCTATGATCCAGTAGAGAGTTGCCTGCCATAAACTCTCCTGTCGCTGTGTTTTGATTCCACTGTGCAAACACCAGCTGGATTTAAGTCAAGATTGGATTTGCAAGTACATATTGTGTAAACTACCATTAATAACAGCCTTCAGACCTGCTGCATTACCTTTGTTCTGTGTTTTGTTCTGCATCTGAATATTTTTGTCAGTTCTATCTAAGGACTCTTTTATCTAAAAAATTTGGATTGTACATGCGTTTCAGTTGGTTCACAGGACTGTTGTAGTATTTATGAGTAAGCCGCATCTTGTTTCTCAAACACTTTGAATTAGATGGAGGTCTTTAAGTAGTTTGTTTTCATTGGCGGCAAAACTTTTGTGGGAACCATATTCTTTTTTTGACAGGATATCGAAAAGCCTCGTGGTCGTAAACGTGGTGTGACCTCCACTGATGACCAGGACAACAAGCCAAAGCGTGGACGCAAGAAGGGGGCAGCCAACACGACCGCAGCTGCAGAGTCCGAGGACCAGTGGGATGAAGATAATCGGCCAGAGGATGAACAGAACAGCCCGCCGAAAAAAGGCCGCAGAGGCCGACCTCCGAAATCCGCGACTCCCAGTCAAGACACACCTAAGGGAAAGAAGGGGCGAAAGAAGGCAGCTCCCCCACCAGAAGATGAGGAGGAGGAGGAAGAAGAGGAAGAGGACAGGGGTGAGGAGGAAGCAGAGGATGATGAGGAAGAGGATGACAGGAGCAGTGAAAATATGGAGGTGAAGACCAAGGGAGGAAGGCAAGTCAGGGCACCGCGGCGACCACAAGGGTAAGAAACAAACAAACAAAAAAAAACGCCAGCGATGAAGTGGGATCTGCTGTTGGCACTGATGATCTCTGTCAGCATGATTCATTTTTGACTTTGGTGTTTGCCTTCATTCGACAGCCTGGAGTCAGCAGAGTCCACACCACAGAAGAGGAGAGGACGTCCACCCAAATCAGCTCAGCCACCTGCCAAGAAGCCAGTGTAAGAAGCTCAGTAACTTTGTGATCTTCCAGCACGTCGCTGCATCGTAGTGAGCGTGTTTGAATACTGTCATGAAATTTACATTTTTCGTCACTGTCTGGTTAAAGTAATTGAAGTAGACCAGCTGTGCAGTGAAATCTGGCTCATGTGTTGCCAAACCCACACAGAATGCAGTTGTGTGATGGATGACAGATACAGTTTTAAAGCAGTATTGTATCTTCCTGGCCAGTGTGGTGTGTTTGTTACTTAGTGTGATATTTTGAGACATAAATAAATCAGAAATTCTGTGTTTAGCTGAGCTCTCGCTGTGTTTTCCTCATGTTTCTACGCTACTGATGTCTCCCTGTCACATGCTGAGGCATTTTGAATTCCTATTCATGTGTATCCCCTGTGTTATCCAGCCGAGGTGGGCGATCGAAGGCAGCTGCTGCTAAAGATGACTCTGAGGAAGAAGATGAAGAAGAGGAGGAGGAGCAGGAGGACGAGCCAACACCGAAGGTACAGAAAGGGGTTATATGAATCATTCCTGAGAATTCTGGGTCTTCAACCAACTGGAGAGGAGAGGTTTGATTTTTGTTTTCTCCCCAGGGTCGCAAGAAGGCAGCAGGGAGAAGAAGATGAGCTATAAAAAAAAAAAAAAAAAAAAAAAAAACCAAAATGATGGAGGACAAAAGAAGACGCAGACTCTACTCTGAAGTCATGGAGAATTGACGTAGGAAAGAAAATATGGACATTGAACTTTTTAAACTTTTCATACGCCGACGCTCCCTACTGTTACACAAATTCACACACTTGCATATACCACATGCACACTACATCCGTACATCCGTATCATCAGCTGTGGTTTGTTGCATTGTGTTGCATTGTGATGATGTTCGCCACATTAAGTAGAAATAATTTTAACAGAAAAACAACAAAAAAAAGCTCACACTTGTAAATAGTCTCTTATGTCTGTTTCATGTTCTGTTGTTGTGTTTGATGCTGACTGGGGGGATGCTGTAAAGCCTTTACCCACCAATATTATTATTATTATTAAAGTGCTCCCATAAAGCAGTATTGCTTATCAATCTTCCCCCAATGTGTCCCACTTTTAAAAACGGAAAGAGATTAACCATTATCTTTTTTTTTCTTTTTTTTTGTGACGTTAATTGTGTCATTTTACTTAAAAAGAAAACATGCATTTTTGTTTACAGCTCTGTATATTAATACCTTTTTTTACCATGTAATGAAAAATTAAAAAAATGTCAGAAACCTGTCCAAACGTAGAGTTGCCTCTGGAAACGATTGTAGTGTGCGTCTCCTTTTTAGGTTTGTATTTACTGGTAGACAGAAGTCATGAGCAGCTGTGGTTGTAGTGTTTTGTCACTGCTGATTAACTTGGCTTCACATCCACCCAGTCAGATCCTCCGTTGTATCAATATAATTCTCTATAAAACCTGACATGCTCGATTTCTCTTTATTTCACTTCTACGCCTTGGATGAAGCTGTTCACTCGTCTTGTCAATATAATCAACTGGTGTAAGACGGATCAGGCAGGAAGCTGTCAAGTGGTGTCACAAAATCAGCTTCAATTCAGTCTTTCAAGTCAGATGAGATTATTTTGAGTCCCTGCAAAAAGGTAATTTTATTTCTTTCTTTTTTTCAAAACATCTATAATTGAGCCTGATTTTTTTTTTTTTTTTTTTTTTTTTTTTTAAAGCATTGCCTTTATACAGCTCTGCCTATAATTAGATTAGTTTGCAGAATAAGGAGTTTAAAATGTTCCCAGCTGTGAGCAGCTTCTCCATTGCTTTTATGCATTTAGTTGTGGGGGAATGGTGAACATAAATAGCACACTTAAACACTTTAGTGTGTATACTGTGACTGTTTAGTGTTTCCTTTTCTTCTGTCAAGTGTGAACATACTATATTCTACTGCTTACACTCAGCGTAAGCAGTGTGGGATACATGTTGGAGGTGTTTGAGATATTGATGCAGCATCATTTTTGAAGGTAATCATGGAAAAAATAAGCTACTTCATCAGTGCGTCCAAAAAAAGAAACACTGGTAAAGAGCAATATAATTTGATGCATCTTTCATCTGTTGTCAGGACAAAAGCAGAAAAAAGCAAAGGTACATGACGTCCTCTAAAGGTTTTGGAGCCTTGCAGCCTACAAGAAGGAAGTCATTCATGTTGTTGAGGTATTGCTGTACACCACACAGCACACTACATGTTTGATGTGGACGAAAACAGACTCAGCTGTCTTATTCATTTTTATTTATTTTTTTTAAACCAGCAGTGATTTTAGCTACACATCTAGTCCATTCAGAAACATTTCTTGCTCCTGGCCTGCCCAGCATCGCTTTACGGTGTTTTCCTGTGTTATATATGGAGCTTGGTGCTTTATGATGTTTATGCATGTGCACTCGAGGTCCGAACTTTCCAGTGCAGCGCAGCTCAGTGGAAAAACACCCACACACCACGTTCTGGCCCCGGTTATGATCCATGACCATCAGTAATCAGCCTCTGCTCAGCTGCCACGTGCCTTTTTTTCCCACATCAGATAAAACACCTGCCTTTCAAGGCAAATTCATCGGACGACGACCGTCTTCACCTCTTGTCAGTCACTGGGGGGCGGCGGCTGCTCTGTGTGTACTGTTCCTGTTCAAATTCACTGAGCAGAGTATGTAAAAGAAACATCTGAATCACTTGTGACTGACGAAGCTTCACTCAATGAAGAGCTGGTTCACTGAAGAAATTCCTCACAGCATTGATCATCTGGGTTTCAGCAAGAAAAGTTTAAGCTTTTCAAAGTTGAGTACCCTTTTCATTTTTAAGTCCATTTACAACTGGATTTTTCCAAACGGTGTTCACATTTTTAGGGCTGTAACTAACTTCTTATTTTTTGTTATCAATTAAACAGCTTATTATTTAATTGTTTGGTCTATAAAACATAAAAGCAACATTTAAACTCTCAAATATATTGGGAAAAAAAATAAACTCTGCTTCAGCTCCACATAATTTATGGTTTCTTACATTATTGTTGATTTATTTCCAACTTGTTGATTCCAAAACTTTAATTAGAAAGTTTAATTAGAAAGTTATAGAAAATACTAGTCTGGGTTCACCTGTCCAAAAAAAAAAAATTACAACTTGACCATTTTAATGCTTTTCAAGCTGCAAATTGACACACACACACACACACATAGAGAAACCAGCCAGCAGGTTCATGCCTCCTCAGATATTTATGCAGGTGCTGTATGGACCAAGATGGGCAGCACTAAGAGGCCTGAGTTTCCAAGCAACCAAGCTGAAAGCAAGAAGATAAGGAAGTGAAGTGGCTATGCTGACTCTGCTGTTTGCATATCTTCTCTCCCCCACCACCACCATCTTCTTCTGCTTTATCCAGGGAATAATGCAGATGAGTTTGTGGTGCTCTTGACATGTGACAGTTGAATGGGAGTTATGAGATTACCTGCCAGCTCAGGATGGATGATAATGGCGCTGCCGCTGAGAGCATATGCAGGTTTTTGCACCTGGGTCACTGCTGCTCTGTCCCCAGAATGAGGTCGTTACCATGTCCAGGTAAATGTGCCCTCTTGTTGGAAAAGCAAAGCTGAGGCCAGACTAAAAGAAACCATTTAAACGCACTTATTTCTCCCTTTAGCTACGATTGAAACCAATGTGTCCGACTGTCCATTCGAGGCTCTTCTTCGTGTGCCCGGAGGCCTTCGTGCGTCAGGTGCTTTGGCCAATAATTAATAGAGTTGGAGGCGGCGTGTGGCGGGTTCACAGCTGGCTGCGCTCCACCGTCCGCTGTTTGGTCACTAAAAGCCTCTCAGCATGGTTAAGTGAAGACTGGAGCCAAAACCTGGACATCTGAGGCGCCATGAGTGCTTTGCTCGCCCTCTTGACATTTCTCGCCCTCACCCCTGCGGCCTCGAAGCCCAACGCTGGTCTAAAGACGTGGGGACGCTTCAGTAAGCTGCCCTACCCCGGAGACAAGGCTTTCCTCTACGACACCTTCCCCGGTGGCTTCATATGGGCGGTGGGCACCGCTGCCTACCAGGTGGAGGGCGCGTTTGAGAAGGACGGTAAGGGCCTCTCCATTTGGGACACCTTTACGCGCGGTGGGAACCGGATGGCCACCGGGGACGTGGGCAGCGACAGCTATCACAACATCCACGCCGACGTCCGAGCCATCAGGCAGCTGGAGGTCAGCCACTACAGGTTCTCCCTGTCTTGGTCCAGGATCTTTCCCAACGGCACCCGCGGGAGTTACAACGAAATCGGCACCAACTACTACCGGACGCTGATCAAGAAGCTGAAGGAGAACCGCGTGCAGCCGGTGGTCACGCTCTACCACTGGGACCTGCCCGACCACCTCCAGCAGACCCTCGGCGGCTGGAGCAACCCGGACCTGGTGGACATTTTCAAGGACTACGCCGATTTCTGCTTCCAGACCTTCGGGGATGACGTGAAGTACTGGATCACCATCGATAACCCGTTTGTGGTGGCGAGGCACGGGTACGGCACCGGGGTGGTCGCCCCCGGGATAAAAAACGACCCAGATCTCCCGTTCAGGGTTGGACACAATCTGCTCAAGGTGGGTTATGGGTGAAGGTTTGACAAGATCAGAATTAAAGTTTGTTTTCTTTGTTTAAAAAAAAAAAATTCTATATTTCTAACTTTATATCACTGCACTTTAACACTCAAGAGTAAAATATAAACATGTAATAATATAACATTTTGTGGTTGTGGGCAGATATAGGTTTGTGAGGTTGGTATTTAAATAGATGTATGATAAAATAACATTTGTTATAAAATATGTTTTATAACCGTTGTACATTATCAACACCTTAAATGTTTATAACTACATTATATTGTTATAAACCCTTATTAAATATTTACGTAGTTTATATACTGCATAATAAAAGTAAATCTTTATTATTTTGTATTATTATGACCCATGTGTGAATGTATAAAGAACATTTTACTGTTGAAGCTGCTGCAGCAATGACTAACTATTTCATAAAGTGTTGAGTTGTTTAATCTATAAAGTATCTCACTGTATATAAATAATATCTGTAAGTACATGAATGAAGAGTTGTAATAGTTCTCTCTGTAAAAAATTGGAAGCATAAACATTCAATTAAATCAAAGTATCTCACAAAAGAAACTATATTTGAGTAAATATACTTTTTATGCTTAGTTTATGGCCTTTATCTAATTTCTTGAATCTTCTGATCAGTATGAATGTTGTTGTTTATAATCTTGATTTTGATTTGTATTTAGAAATTAAGTCTGACTGATGGATTTTCTTCATTTCATCCCTCTCACCCTTTGCCTCATCATCATTTTATACTTACCATCCTCTTCTTCTCCTTCCCTTCTGTCTGCCCCTCATCTGTCTTTCTGCCTGCTTGTCCTTCAGGCTCATGCAGCTGCATGGCATCTCTACGACCGCTACTACCGACCCCGTCAGCAGGGCAAGCTGTCCATGGCTCTGGCCTCTCACTGGATCAAGCCCAGCCGGACCCGCCTGGAGAGCCTGCGAGAGTGCCAGTGCTCCCTGGACCACGTCCTGGGCTGGTTCGCACGGCCGCTGTTCACAGACGGCGACTACCCTCCCTGCATGAAGGCGAGGCTGGGCTCACGGCTTCCCACCTTCACACGAGAGGAGAGGGAGCAGGTGAGGGGAACGGCCGACTTCTTCGCCCTCTCCCACGGGGCGGCCCTGAGCTTCCAGCTCATCAACGACAGTCTGAAGTTTGGGCAGCAGGAGGATCTGGACCTGAGGATGCTGCTCTACTGGGTCAACGCCGAATACGACAAGCCGCCCATCTTTGTGGTGCAGAGTGGATGGTAGGTGTAGACGTTGTCTTGTTGCCTTGTGTGTCATTCTGGTGTTTTGCTGTGGAACATCTCATTTTCACTGCTGCTCAACACAGGTATGTTCTTGGCAACACCAAGACAGAAGACCCGAAACACATGTACTACCTCAAGAGGTTCATCGCAGAGGCTCTAAAATGTGAGTAATGATACAGCACAACAGTCCAGATTTTCCCCATTACCAACATGGGCATGAATCATTTTTCATGAAACTGAAACCTGCAGTCAGGAAGAGTATTGACTTAAATCTGGGCCGACCATCTGTCTGTGTTTGCCATGCAGCGATTGTCATAGATGGAGTGAATGTTATTGGATACACAGCCTGGTCTCTGATCGATGGCTTCGAGTGGCACAGAGAATACGGGATACGACGGGGACTTTACTATGTTGACTTCAACACTCCGGACATGAAGAGGGAGCCAAAGACATCTGCCACCTTTTACAGGCAAATGTCATAGCTGAGTGGTAATTTTGACAAGAGTGGACAAAGCACATAGAAGTTGATTTTATAATATCGCCTGCAGAGTTTACCCATCACGCCATGAGAGTAACACTGGCACAGACACAGATAAATACCTCATTAATATTGGCCCTAATTTATTACTGTTTGTAAGTGTTTGGAGCCACTGGAGGAGCTGAGCACAAACTCACATGCAACACATTTATATTTGATAAACTGGTCCATTAACTTCCATTTTTCTACTGCCGATGAATAATTGAAAGCTTTTCTGTTGCACTGTTGCTGCTCCCCTCAGTGTTTTTAGACATTCACAGTGACTGTGTCATTTAAATAAAATGTGAACAAATATCTATAGAGACAGTTTTATGTCCACATTTATGACCAAAATATTAGACAACCTTAATTTAACTGTTGCATGTATTTTAAATAATGTGGAACTATCTGTCAGTACCCACCAGTTCTTAAATTTGGCCAGTATGGCATGAAGGCTATGAATTTATTTATTTTATCTTTCTTTTAAACACTCACACTACATGTCATGTTAGCTACCTCACAATGACAGAGATAGTTTTCACTGAGCTCCTCATGAAGTGATTGTCACTTGTTATTCCCAAAGGAACGTCATCCAGAGAAACGGTTTCCCCGAACTTCCAGAGAACAGACCAGCACAGGGAGTCTTCCCATGTGATTTCGCCTGGGGGGTGTCTGCCAACTCCATACAGGTATATGTTTTTGTTGTGTGTATTTATGTTGAGGATGGCGAGTGAGGAGTGTGTGTGCTGCATGTGTGTTTGTGAGAGGAGATAAGGGCCAGATGTGGCACATGGGGCAGAGGCCTGATAATGAAACACTGAGACCAGAAATAGAGGAAACTGTAAAAACGTGAAATATTTATCTCAACTTGGATTCAGAGATTCAGTGGAAACTTTATATCAGCTCTGTTTGCTGCTGAAAGACAATGGCCCAGAATATCATTTATAATTAACTCATATCTCAACTGGACATTTTTAATTCTTACTATTCTTAGTTTATTCTGATGGAGTGTTGTGAAAAAGGAAATAAAAAAGAGCAATTCCTCCCCTCCTTGACTAAGTTACGTCATGTCCATCACATTATTTGGGACTTGCAGTTTTCATGGTGAAAGTCCAGCTCAGAAACAGCAACAACAATGAATCCTCTCTTAATCATAAACCACATAACCTCACAGCACAGGACCAACTGTTAATATCAATTTGCCCTATTTGGCCCATGTTTGCATTTGTGTGTATGAGGTAAATGCGGTGTTAGAGGGTCACATGTCACATGAGGGTACATGTTTGCATTGGTGTGAGTCTTTTTTTTTTTCTCTGTTCCTCCCCTTGTCATAGGTGGAGACTATGCCCAGTCAGTTTGCAGACCCCAGTGTTTACCTTTGGAATATCTCCAACAACGGAGCGCTGACGAAGCTGGAGGGCTTCAGCGCGCCACCTTTACGCCGGACCACACACTGTGCTGACTACGCCTCCATCCGACATCAAGTCTGTCTTTCTGCCAGTCAAACACTTTGAATAACATGATCACTTTTATAACATTATGAACCCCACCTGTTTACCTTTCAATCCCTGATAAAGCCACAATGTAGTTTCTAATTGGTTAAATACAAATGTATCCTTTATTATCCTGAATTAAAGGTTAATTAATAATAATAATAATTATTAATAATTGTAATAATAATTAACAATAATAACTCAGATCAGATCCATTTGACAGTGTTGACCTGTGGGATTGTGTCACTTTTCAAATAAATAAATAGAAAAATAAACACATAATTGCAAAGAAAAAGACATTGCAGCACTTTGATTTTCTCAGATTTCCATAAATAATAGCATTGTTGAAATTAACATTTTTGTGACTTGTGGTACATGTTTGTAAGATAATGAAAAATGTGAGATAATAAACTAAGATAATGAAAAGCAACAAGAGTGCACATTATAATATTTAAAGTTGTGACATGTTTGTCTCCATCCTTCTCTTAAGGTGGATGATATCCGGAAGGTGGGGGTAAACCACTTCCACTTCTCTCTGAACTGGTCGGCTCTGGTGCCCACGGGTGACGTGGCCCACCCTAACACTACTCTGCTGGGTTACTACCACTGCTTCACCCGTCAGCTGCTGCAGGCCAACGTCACACCGGTGGTGACTCTGTGGCACCACACACGCCAGCGCAGCAGCCTGCCAGCACCGCTGGACACCGCTAACAAGTGGCTGAACAGGTCAGATACTGTAAAGATTTAGGGGTTAAAGCTCTTTCTTCTTCAGCAGGTTTTATGATGGTTGATGGGGAGAAATCCTCTTTGGACAGAGGTCGATAGATCTGCTCCAACTACAGACCTGATAAACATCCACCTGTGTCTGGTTATGGTTTATTACAATTTAAGTAGCTGGTTTAGTCTGATGTAAACGTGAACAAGCAACCAATGTTCCCAGAAAACACCCAGTCTCTGTACATCAACATAAAGCCACCACTTGCTTTCACGAAATCAGTCACGAAAACCAGTGATGATAATATTTAAAATGGAACAATCTCATGTCTCTGCATTTTCATCTTTACTGGCCCAAGATTGAATGTTGTTGTGACAATGGAAATCTGTCAGGCCATGTTTACATTACACAGAAATGTAAGTGTTGTGACCAACCTCTTAACAGGTTGGGTATGATTGTGTGTGGGAGTGACAGTGTTGTGTAATTCTGCTTGTTTTGATATTTGATTACATGATGACTTAATGCTCAGGCAGCAGCTAATGAATATTTTCATCATTAATTAATCTGTTGAGTAAATATTTGTTGTCACAGTTTCCCAACATTTAAATGAGCCAATTCAAACTGCTTGACAAACAGCTCACATTCATTCAGCGAATTATCATTTGAGAAGCCACTGCCCCGAAATGTTGGTATTCTGGTTTAAAAAAATATGACTACAACAATGAATCTGTTATCAAAGTAGTTAATTCTCTGTTGATTGGCTGATTAATTAATGGACTCATCTTTTCAGTGCTATTCTATACATTAAAACCTGTGAGTGACTGTAACTGTTCACCTCTCTCTCAGGGAGACTCCGGAGGCGTTTGCAGACTATGCCAGACTTTGCTACAGAGAACTAGGTGCCCATGTGAAGATGTGGATCACCCTGAATGAGCCCAACGATGAGATGGTGAGCTACCAGGAGGGTCATCAGATGCTGCGGGCGCACGCTCTGGCCTGGCACGCTTACGACCGCGAGTTCAGACACACGCAGGGAGGACAGGTGGGTACAGGGACAAGGTCTTTTCTCATTATTTAAAGTTTATGGGTTCATAAATGTGTTACAAAAGTTATTTGCTCAATTGTGATTTTATTGTAGAAACATTTCTTACATTAAGCAAGCATTAAAAAGTCTTAGCTGTTTTATTCTTGCATCAATATCTACAGATTATTTCACAGATTTTCTGATGAGGAAGTTGGTGGATTTCTTCTTCTTTTCTGTCTAATCATTCTTATTTGTTTTTGCTGCTTGTGCTACTGCTGTTAATTCCAAATAAATTCTTTTTTCTGATCCAAATAATTAATTTAAAACCACTTGGCAATGTGTTTGAAACAGCAAATGTAATCAATGTGACACACATGACTGAGGTAAAGGTTGCATGGGTTCTGTCTGAGGTGTTTGGTGCTGTGTCTCAGGTGTCTCTGGCTCTGCACATGGACTGGGTGGAACCAGCCTTCTCGTTCAGCCGTGAAGACGTGGAACCTGCTAAAAGGGTTTTAGACTTTCGTGTCGGCTGGTTCGCTGAGCCGATCTTTGGCAGCGGCGACTATCCCCTGGGAATGAGGAGCTGGCTGCGTCAGCTCAACTCACTTGAGTACAAATACTTTCATACACCAGCACGGTTACTCTGTTATATCTGTAGAACAAATAAAGCTGTTGACAGTCACAATGAAGAAACTTTAACACATGATGTAGCGTCTGTGATTTTATGTTTTGAATATAATTTCTGGTTGTGACAGGATTCATGGGACAGATTTATACTGGGATTATTCAAAGGTGTAAGTGGGATAAAAAGCAGCTTTTGGTGATGGACAGAATGGGGCTGTTGGAAAAGGTTTTTATTGGTTAGCATTTTTAGCCATTTCAGTGGCATGGATCTGTTAGTGGGTCAGCCACTTTGTTCCCAGCTGAAAGATCTTATAAAGTTTTTGATGAACTGCCATGTAATCAGACGCTCACTTTCCCCTCTGGATGAGATATAACGTTTGTGCAGTTTCAGAGCTTTATAGTGAGGAGCATTTCCTGCTCTTACCGGCCATAACTTTGACAAGAATCCTAGCAGTAGATTATTAATGATCAAAGTCTTTATTTTCAAGACAGCTGAATTAAATGGAAATGTGTTGGCTCCAGTGTGGTTTGAAGCCCATAAATACTAATACCTAAAGCCAAAGCTAATAACTTGTCCTTCTTAAATACTGCTGTTATATTTCCTGTATAAAAATCCATCTGCTCTGTGTGCGTCTCCTCAGCCTACCAGTCTTCAACGACGAGGACAGACACCTGGTTAAAGGGACGTACGACTTCTTTGCCATAAGTCACTTCAGTACCAAGTTGGTGACACATGCCAAGGAGGACTCGTAAGAGATTATATCAGATTATATCAGTCTGAGAGAGAGAGAGAGAGAGAGAGAGAGAGAGAGAGAGAGAGAGAGAGAGAGCTGTCTCTTATACACATCTTAGGAAGACAAGCACTGACGACATGATCACCAAGGATCGCCATAGTCCATGCTA
>CM076660.1:6458393-6476685 GCA_038496675.1 Rachycentron canadum | reverse complement strand
GAGAGAGAGAGAGAGAGAGAGAGAGAGAGAGAGAGAGAGAGAGAGAGAGAGAGAGGCAGTGAAAAATGATATGTGTCCCTTTCATAGCATATTAAAGTAGCTCAGTTTAGTTGAAGACAAATTTGTGGCCCTGTTGTTGTGACACACCAGCCCATAATAAGCTTCTGTATCATCTCCATGGCTGCAGATACACCTACACAGCAATGCTAGAGGTCCAACACATGATTGACACCACGTGGATCATGTCCCCGAGGCCTGTTGTGCCCTGGGGCCTGAGGAAAGCCCTCAACTGGGTGAGAGTGGGGGGGGGGGGACTTATTGTTCGTTGGGATGTCATTTCTGGTACAGATCTGACTCATCTTTTTTTACTTTTAAAGTTTCTTCCCTCTCAAAAATATGTTTTGTTTATTGATACATTGAAGCTTTAAGGATTTCTGATCTTTTCTAAGTCTTTTCTGGAGTTGATCTTATAATAGTGACATCGCTTGTTTGCTGTGTAAGGTCAAGGAGCACTACTCTGATGTGCCCGTCTACGTGATGGCTAATGGAGTCCAGGAAGACCCAGCCCGCTTCAAAGACAGCCTAAGAGTCTACTACCTGTACAACTATATAAACGAGGTGCTGAAAGGTGAGAGCACAAACACAAACACAAACACACACACACACACACACACACACACACACACACACACACACAGCCATACGCTGTTATTACTGCATTTATGTAGAGTCACTAATCGTTCAGGGGTGACTAAAGGTTCCCTCCTTACTGGTCAATAACTCTTATTACATAGCCTTTGCAGAGCTTAAATATTAGACAAGTCACTGACCTCTGAATCATCAGCTGACTCAGCGCACACGCACACACAAAATTTGCACACAAAAATATCAACAGAGGTACACGCGCTACACTGAATTGTAGCGTGTCAAGGTAGCGTCCTATCTAGTTGCCTGTCCTTGTAAAGTTTATTGGGAGTGAAGACCTTGACTCACTCTGAAACCTTGCAGTGTCATACAATGTTATTATATGTTGTAGTGTGCTTTGTGGCCACTAAGTGGCAACACTCACTCAGTTGTGATTCAATGACAAATAGATTTGTATATATTTTTGTGTATTTATGGTGAGAGGGAAATAAATACATGACTAAGGATGTAAATATAGTTATATAATAAGTGTGTAATACCAAGTTAAACATATGACATAATTTTGAGTCATTTTCTATAAACAGAAAGCCTGAAAATTATTTTAAATTCTGATTATGTGAAAGATTTTTATTTATATGCTTTCAATAAATAAAATACTCAACACAGATAATATGCTACCAAATTATTACCTATTGTTACTTTTTTGGGGGATATTCAATTTTATTTTATCTTATTTTTAACTCTTAATATTTATAAGCAGTTTATAGATATTTCATAAATGTTTATATCACACTATATTATAGCTGGAAGCAGCAGATTTAATGTAATAAATATTTAGCTTTAATTGAAGCTATAATTATATAAAGGTTTGTCTTCATAGAAGAATTGTTGAAAATACACAAAATTACTTTGCCCTATATCCTCTTATAATTTCATAATAATGTGTAATAAACTATTTTTTCTAGGTTAACATGCTACTAACGTGATAAACAGGAAGTGTTAAAGGTAAAACAAAAAGGAATCAATGTTGAACATCTCCCTCCTCAGCCTACACTCTGGACGGGGTAAACCTGAAGGGTTACTTTGCCTACGCCCTGAGCGACCAAAGGGACCCGGGGTTTGGCTTGTACGGCCAAGTCCACGAAGAGGTCATCATCAAGGCCTCTCTGTCCAACTATCACAACATCATCCAGCACAACGGCTTCCCCATTCAGGGCGCCGCGCCCCAGCACTGCCCCAGCTTCCCTCAACCCTGCCTGGGCTGCCATGTGCTGGTGAAGAGGCCTGTGGTGGGCTTCCTGACTCTCGTGGGTTCAGGCGTGCTGATCACCCTGGGCCTCATCATCTACTACACAGCTAAGAGACACAAGGACTGTTACTGATGACTGTGACTGTACGATTTGTTTGGTGTATTTTTAAAAATGACTCATTGGAAATGAAACTGAGCTGATTCAGCAGAGCAGAGTTCATATCAACTTTTAATTATAGAACTTATTTTCACTTCATATTTAATGACATCTGAATTAAGTGCTAAATGATGAGATCATCTCACATTTTTGGTGTTACAGCTTCCACTAAATGTTGTGTAAAGTTGCTGTTAGGCAGCTTCAACAGCTAATGAATCCATAAATGTCACGAGAGATATTTTTAGATCTTTTAAAGACTCTATCTCCAGTTTTCAGAATATCACGAAATGACTAACATGGAATAGCAGCTTTATAAATAGCTTAAAGTCCTGACTTAACCCTTCTTCCACCCTGGCTCACTGCAAGTGATGGGTAGTCTCTAATTGCTCTTCTTAACAGTCAGAGCTACAATGCATCAGTCACATTAACATTTAATAATTTTGGGACCTTTGATAAAAGCTGTGTCTAATCCAATGCAGATAAAGATCTAGGCCCATTTTCTAAACAGCTTCTTTGAGAGTGTGTGCTGTTCAGAAAGTCAAGCATCACCTGTTAGGGATTTTGCTTTTTGCACTCCACAATGCTGCCAATGTCAATTTTCCATATAATCTAAAAAAGTTAACAAGAGTGAGAAAACTGTGAAAGGTACGTTTTACAGCTTTAATACCATGTTTGTATGCATCTTTATGGTTTGGCAGAGCATCACAAACGATTGATTTTTATCTAAAATCTGTTATTCTGACTAGCTTGTGCAGTTTTGTGACTAATGAATATTTCTGTATCTGTTGTCACTGCTCAGCTGACAATAAAATTGCTGAAACAAGGTGAAAAAACAAAAAGCAAACGCTGCAGGTTTTGGTTAACTAGATCTCAAAAGCTTATACTTCCAACACCCCTGCTTTGTTGCATTACATCCCCCTCACTCTCGCCACATGTTTACCACCTGAATGTCTGCATTATAGAGCAGCGTCACATACTATAACAGCCAGCAGCACTGATGAAAGTCATAGTAATAGCATCCATGTTTGGTCAAATCCATGGAGCAACACCAAACTTTTTACATATTGTACACAAAACTATTTATTGTAAACTTTTGATGTAGAAAACACCTGTTGCTGTTTATTTTTATGTAAACCAGTGCCTGCTGAAGTCACTATAAAAGCTGCACTGTTTGCAATGCATATTTTACACCACTAGAGGAGGCAGTTTACAAACTGTACAGTGCTGAAGTTTTGGGCAACAATCTATGGCACAAAGCCACAAACTGCAAGACTATCAAGATTGATTCTGTGTCATCACAGTGCCTTACAGAATACACATGAAAATCTGAAGACGGTCTGCTGACAGTCTTCCTGGGGCAAAAAGCAAAAACAGCAGGAAACCAATGAGTGTTGTTGAACTTCTGCCAGGAAAAGTACACGTTTTTAAGTCCATTCAAAGTCAAAACATCATGGCATCCAGACCATCCTCCATGAACTTCTTGTAGATGGCCATGAACTTGGCAATGAATGCCTCGAGGTGGTAGATAGCTTTGTTGCCCATCTGCAGCCTGTGTTCATAGTAAGCCGCCATATGGGCCACCTCTGTCTTCAGATGGCCATCACAGTTACTCAGCAACTCCGTCACCAGTCCCTGTCAGAGGATTGAACAAGGAAAATTAATACTCATTACACTACTGGAAACAGTTTCAACATTATGAAAGCTAGTGGAGGTGTGGTAAACGGTACCTTCATAATGATCTCAGGAGGAATGCAGTGAGTCAGCAGCTCGTACACCCGGGCTCGAACCTCCAGCAACCTGTAAACAATGACAGACGGGGGTCTCATTAACTTTCTTTAGTCTCTCACGGGACTAGGTGATCTTATCTCTCGCTTTGTGCCTTTCCTACCTCTGAGGGCTCTGCTGGCTGACAATGGCATTAGCTGTCTCTCTGAGGTACACCTCCCAGTCTGTCTCTGGGACGTCTTGGTTCACTGAGAACGGATACCTGGAAAAGATTAACACACATTAACACTAACTAAAAACATTTATCTTCTCCTAACACATCACTTAGACTCCATTCTAATCCATGGATAATTGTGTGGTCAAATGATTTGTTTTGTGGATACTCACTGCTGCACTCTGCAGGCCTCACACATCAGAAGAGCTTTGCGGAGGTTGCGCCCAGACTTCTCACAGATTTGCTTGGCCAGTTCAGGCGGGAGGAGCAAACCCTCCTTTTTACAGACCGCTGTCAGAACATTACAGACCTGGAAAACAGGAGAAACACAAAAGGTGAAAAATGTCCTGATCATTTTATATATTTAACATATATATACTTAACAAGGCATGCCTTATACATTTAAGGCATCCCTATGTACTACTTTCTTCTTTTTAAACTTTCTTACCTCCTCAGTGCTCGGCAGAGGAACTCTGATGGCCAGACAACGGCTCCGAATGGGTCCAATGACTCTGGAGGTGGAGTTAGAGCAGAGGATGAGGCGGCAAGTGGCCATGTACTTTTCCATTGTCCGACGCAAAGCATGCTGGGCATCCTTCGTGAGTCTGTCCACCTCTGTTAGCAACACCACTGAGAACAAAAGTGTGGAAATTACAAGAATGACAGTCTGATATTGTGGCTCCACAGGGCTGATAAATGAAGGATGAGCATTTAAAAACATTATCCAGCATTCACGGATTTAAGCTCCAAAGAGTTGTGCGTCTTTCCTACCTTTGAACTCTCTCTGTGTGCTCGACTGAATCTGCTGAGACTGAGCCACAGTTTTAATCAGCTCTTGTATCACTACACGGTCCTGGTTTCCTGCATCACTGTACAACACAGAACAGGATTATGTAAGTCTTGCAATAAATGGAAATACTCAAGTAAAGCCCAAATCAAAATAATTTTATATTTCTTAGAAGGTACCTTGGATTGACTTCCAAGTGATAGTTGCTGGCAATTGTGTTGATCTCAATTTTCTTCTTTGAAGGAGCCTGCAGTAAAAAAAAAAAACCCAACACAAAACAGAAATGCAATTAAGCCTTCATCAGAAAACTGACCTAATGAAGACAGAGTAAAAATGACAATAGACATGTGTGTGTGAGCAATGAACTGTAAGGGGGCTACTGAGTATTATTTCCCCTCTCACCACGATGGTCTGGTGCTCGATGCGAAGCTTCTCCACTCCAGCTCCATACAGCTCCCTCAGCAGACACATGATGCGGGTCTTCTTCCCTGCTCCCGATGGACCATACACCAACAAGTGTGGGAAGTCGCCACATTGGACCTGAAATAAGCATTAAAAAAAAAAAAAAAAAGAAATTAGGTCACAGCAGACGGCACAGTGATATATCTTATAAGGGGGGTGGACACAGTAGAGTTCCCCAGGCCTTGGACACTTTAATGTCCTCCTGCTAATGTTTATGAACCTTAAAGTAAAGTTTGCACTGAGAGGCTTTGTTAGTATTAACCCACTTGGGGATGCAATTAATTAATAACCCATTACTTTTAGAATAAGAGTCTTTCCGACCCTCCTTTCTATTCGTGCCATTTTTAATGGATTTAATTGTCGATGTCTTTCCTGACACATTCATAAAATGTGTTCCTGCTGTTGTAAACACTCAGTTATGTGTCACAAGGACTTTGTTTTGATGGTTAGCAGCATTGTTGGGGAAAAGCCATGAGAAATGAGGCCGTCACACGGAGGACAAGTAAATAACATTAACTTTATAAACTCAACGAGGCGACTTAACTCGCTGCAAATTGTATTTACACGAAAACAACTATTTGGCCGATTATAACCAAGTTCTTGGCAACTAACCAGCACAAACTGGACCTGTTGGTTTCGACCTGTGTAGCTTTGATGCTAACGCTCGTCTGAGTTTACAGGAGCTTTTTTTTTTTTTCTCTCCTCTTACCAGGTTTCTCAGCAGAGTCGCCTGCTCTTTGTGGTAGTCGAGCTTTCCGAGGGAAGTCGGACGATATTTGTCCACCCACAAACTCATCGTGTGATGAATCCCGTGGCCGTTGTCCGTGTCCAAAGCAGGGAGCGGGTCGCTAGCTGCTGCTCTCCCGCGGAATATTAGCGCGCAGCCGTTTGTCCACAGAGCTACGGAGAGTCGAAGGGGACAAAAGTTAAGCAGGCGAGCGGTAAATGCACCAAACAGAAAGGGTTGGATGGATCTGATCTGTTGCTGCTCCTCATTATACAGTAGTTGAAATATTTCCCTGATACATTAAAAAAAAAAAAAAAAAAAAATCAAAAGTAAAAAGGTAAAGAAATGACAAGTTCATTCATTCATTTGTGATTTTTTTTTTTTTTTTTTTTAAGAAAAAAGCCAAAAAGTCATTGATACAAGTAACTCAAATGTCAATATTTGCCTTTGTAATATGCAAGTATAGTATGGCCAAATGTAGTGGCTTATGATAATAAGGCTATCTTCACTCTCAAAGTGAAAAATAAATGATTGCCCAGAAAATCAAAGATAAGATGTGAATTAAATCAGTGTTGTATTTTGATATTTTAAACCCATCTACTGATAATTCAAGAAAATTAGTCTGAGACCTATTGATGTGAATATAATTGGTTGGTTGTTGCCTTGCAGTTCTCCTATAATCAATGAACTTCCTTAGTTATTTTGCTGTTGAATGACCAACCAGATAATGAATTAGTCACTGCTGCTTTACTCCAAATAATCATGTTGCTCAGTGCATTTATACAATGCAAAAAAAAAAAAAAGGTACCGGAGACTGACTTCTTTGTGTCTAAGCAGCCCAGGACAAACATTGTCATGTTGATAGAAAGGGGATGACAAGGGTTTAAGAGAGGCACAGCACAGGTTAACAGAGGTGCACTAACAGATTAATCTTCCTATATCCTATATGGAATTGGAAGGATAACATCTTTCCTTTATTGCCACAGATTTGTAGGTGTTTACATGGCTACAGTGAAGCAATCTGATGCCACCAAGGAATGTGAGACAGTTAATCCTGTGCAACAAGAAACAAAAGCTCACAATGTCACTGGGCTCTTATGCCAGAAGGTATGACCTGGTTGGGATGAATGTGTTGCTTTTTGCACAGGAGCCTTTTTAAATGCTCTTATTTTATGGTCTTGACCTGATCTACCCAATTGTTTATCCAACATCCAGGTTTTGAGCCGTGCTAAAAAAATAAAAAATGATTTTAAAAAAACTATATTACCTTAAAACCATGCAGGCTCACATACAAAAAAATATAGGCAATTACCATCCTGGGCAAGAAGGTGAGGAACAGAACAGAATTTCAAATTTTTCAAGTTTTCTTCATTCAGGGATAGAATTAAAAAGTTTCCTTTGCTTATCTGACTCCATGTACACAAATTTGTTTGTTGTCAAAGTTGTTTTTCATATTTTACACAGTATCCACAGTACACACTGCCAGAGCTTACATATTTCAGTATTTTTTTCTGCAGCTTGTCTTCAAAAAGTTTCCATGTGCTTTGTCTCAGGGGACTTGATTTACAGAGTAAAAAATGACCCGAGTTGTTATAGTTACAGTTGTCTTTACCCATCAAATCTCACCTTGTCTTTCTCTCTGTGCTTTTCTTCAGCCTAACCCAGGTAACTATACCTCCTCATGACAGGAATGTTATATATGGAGGAGCGTGTCTCGGCAGGTTGGCGTTTCTTGTATTGAAATGTTTGAGTTAAATTAAGATGCATCCATCATCACAGCAATGTAGGACAGTGTAGCATCTGAAGGGTGGCAGTTGAACTTCATCAAGTTCCTGCGGGTATGATAATTTATCAAGCTCATTCATAATGCGTCAGTTTGGCTCATTAATAAATGTATTTTTATGAATTGGCTGCCTGATAGTTCCACTTGTGCTAATGCTGCATTGTATTTGAACAGTATTTTCTGTTGCACATACTGTGGAGGAAATGTCTTTTACCGGTTCAGTTCACTCAAGAGCATAGTGAAACTTTAAGTGGTATTTAGTTTGTGGTCTTTTCATCTTCTAGACTCAATATAAAAACATTAAGACCGCCAAAGAGTTTTTCCAATATTGTTTTATTATACTAAGGCTGCTGCAAACATATGGTATTATTGCTCAGTACCTTTGTATTTAGATTAATTGCATTTAGTACCTCAGCAAATCCATCTGGAGCTTTGTAGATACTAGGAAAAAGTTTTTTTTTCCTGTTTGCGCATAAAGAGACATCACAGATTAGAAACACTCCACTCTTAGCTCTTTCTACACTTCCACCTTGACCAGATCTCTTTTCCCCAAGGCCTCCAGGGTCAAACATGCCTCAACAGGCAGAATCATCCTCAGTGTCAAGGTACAAACAGCAGGTCTTTAGTCCTGACCATAGACATTCCCTTCAATACATGAAATTCAATGTTTGCTGGCAAACTTGAGGAATTCCACAGTCCATCGACAGCTTTGTAAGGACCATAAGTCTCTTTCTTGTTGATTAAGGCTCATAGACAGTTTTGCTGTAGTTATAAAAAGTATGACACGAGAGAGTTTTAAAGTTTATAAGAGCATGTTTGAAGCATTACCTCATGTGTTGTCAAGGAATGTGCTTTCAAGGTGAAAAATCCTTTGCCTGAAGCTGTATAATACAGCAGTGATTGAAAAGGAGGAATGGGGAGGGTAAACGCTGCAACACAGACCCCAAGCCTTTTGATCAAAGTCTGTACGACTAATGTACATGCAGCTTTAATCAGGTTTATCACTTCCACAACTGAACTTTACGTTTGGTTTGAGTGCAGAATTGATCTTTTTTCTCTCTTCTGCACATATGTGTGCATTCACATGAAAATTAACAGTCTCACTCCATACAGATAACAGCAAACACACACACACACACGCAACAACACACACACTTGCACAAATAGCACAAACACCTACCTGTGGAGCTCCCTGTTTTCTTGCTGAGGTAATGTAGGAGGGAAAAGCATTCCTCAGCCCTTTCTTCTTCTCTCCTCCCCTCAAAGCATTTCATGTCTTTTCAGACATAAACTCACTCTTTCTGAACCATCTGTGTCATGCAGCTTCCAAGCACTGAATTGCTTTGACTGGATATTTGTCTCACCTCCTGGTTCTTCAAACTGCTGTGTTGGATGTGTTCTTGGAGGATACAACATCTATATAAAACATCTGGTATGGTCAAATGTGAATTCTGTGTTAATTTAAAGCTTCCTTTAGTTCCAAGAATATTTTTATGAAGAGAATCAAAAGGAACAAATACTCATTCATGTTAATTGTTGATTATTTATTGGTATAAATTGAATAAGAGTTATTAAGTAAGTGTACAGTAATATTTTTTCTCAGACCAGCTGACACATGACGGGGAACAAACGTCTGTCAGTGTTTGCAAGTGTTTTGTACTATGAAACTTTTGTGGGCAAGGACTTACTTATGTTTTACACACGCATGCTGTCTGAGCTTTAGAGTTATTGAATTTCCAGGATTTCAAAACCTACAACTGTGTTTGCAAGACAAAGAAAACATGTCAGGCAAGGAAAGGGTGTGTTGGCTACAGCCAAAAATATCCATCAGGAAAAAACAATGTTAGTAAAATGCGCTTCGTCAAAAAAAAAAAAAAGAAAAGAGTGAGAGAAAAACTGACAGCTATGAGTGCTTGTTGTGTCGACAAACTTTGTTGGCTTTGGCATGAGCCACTCATATTTGTGGTCTAATAAAAAAAAAACCAAAAAAAAAAAACCCTGGCCTTATATTCAGTATCATAATTTCAAAATGATGGACAAACTATTAAAATTACGTTAAACTTACACACTCTTTAAAACCATGTCATCATGTTTCACAATACAAACACATTTTTTTCTTTACAATTTACACTTTGCAGTACATTGTTAAACTGGAGTACAGGACCTCATCTCACTGCCCAAAACTCTGTGTGTTTAGAGTCAAAAATGAGTGATTGGCCTTGGTTTAAAGGACAGATTATTTATCCAAGCAGCAACGTCATCCTTCTTAGGCAACTCACATCAATCCAGACATGTACACTGACTTAGAGACACCTATGACACTGCATTATACATGAATATATTCTGTATTATCTATGTATATTCTGTGTGCATGTGTGAACATGAATCAAGTTGCACAAATTTACATTGGGTCTCTTTCTTTCTCTCCTTCTCTCTCCAGCATCATTTTCTGGGGAAGTCAAATTTGACCCAAAGTATAAATATTAACCATTTCTAGCTTTATTTTATTAACTTGACAACCTGTCAATTGATTAGGCTCAACATTAGCAACCCCAGAAAAGAACAAACAGATGAGGACTGGTTCCCTCATAATGCATGATGGTCCAGTAGCTGCATTGCCTGTTCAGCAGCAGTCTGAAAGGCATATTTACCCCCAGGCTGTCGGTGTCCCTCTGGATGACCTACAAGGCCAAGTTCCCCTCCTGACCCAAAGCTCCAACAGTCAGTTAAGAACCATGTCTGAACCTGTTCCTCTACTAAGTTGCACTTCAGATCCTGTGGCCAGTCATGCTCAAAGATGGACAGAGCTGCAGATGGACAACAGCTCTTCTTGTGATTTATCTAAGTCTGATTTAAAGCAGAATGGACACTGTGCAAGCAGCCAGAGCTCAGGCATGGCTCCTGGAACAGGTCAGGACATGGAGGTGTCAGACCTGGATGACAGAGCAGCTGTTCACACTAACTTTGAGATGGAGGCACATGGTGGAGCCACAGTACCTCAGCAACAAGAAGGGAGCCCCTTGAAGACCCCATGTCCTGATGAGTTGCTTACTGCCCCTTTCTGTCCTTCTTCGGATAAAAGCAGTTGTAGCCATCTGGCAGAATCTGTGAATGCATCAGAAGATCTGCTCAGAATAGTAAAACACCATCCGAGCGCCATTGTGTTCTGTGATTATGACTGTGGCTCTGACAACCAGGCAATCTTTGCCAATGATGCTGGTGAGTCCTCCTCATCCAGCAATGAAGAAGGAGAGGGTGACAATGATGATGATGATGATGATGTTTTTCCCAAGACATTACAACATAAGGAATTCCTGGTCAGTCGTCACCGTAGAAACTTAAGCAGGAACAGGAAGTGCTTGAGGAAGAGACAGGATGTCCAGCCTAACAACGCTGCATCTGGCTGGCAAAAGCCACCCGACAAGGGCAAACCTGAGTTCACAGGTGGCCAGGAGGAAGAGGAGAACAATGGGAAACAGGTAAGAAAAACAAGACACGAGTAGTGTGATAACACAGACAAAGATGTTTTACTCACTGTGCAGACTTGCCAGAGAAGGTACCTCAGTATCTGCATGCCTCTGTTACAGACAGACTCCTTTCACAGCTGGACGTTTGTCTTGTCATGATAGGGAAAGCACAGGTTTTACATCAGTGATTCAAGTTTCCCAGTAAGCCATGACAGTGTGATCCAGCACAGATTTCATTATTCAATCTTGTGCAAAATGTCTTTATTTAGTGTGGAAAAAAGTCAAACTGGTGAAGCCTTCTTGCACCACCAGAGGGTAGCAATGTCAAACTGTTGCATTTGTTTGCATCAGTGGGAGTTTGTACCGTTTTTCTGTCTGCAGGATGGAAGAGGGTCCCCACACACTAAAGAGTCAGAGATGCAGACGTGGTCACAATGTCCCTGGTTCTGGTGGGGCGTCTTTATTATAGTTATCACTCTCTCTCCGTGTTTTCCTGTGTGTCTCCACTCTTCGTCTGTAGGTAGGGAAAGAGCAAACAGTGTGTTTACATGTTGAAAAAAAGCAAAGGGATATTTTGGCGGGTAAACCTTCAATCATAAATTCCTCTCATTTTTATCATCCTGGCCCACACTGGCATCTTCTCTTCCCAGCATGCACTTCACCGGCGGGCATTGTTTAGTGTGAGCGTGGTCCTGACTGTGTTCTCACACCTGTCAGCTGCTGGCACGTTCCCATAACGGCCCTCTGGCCCTCTGCTCACTGTTCTCCCCCTGCTTGGCCTGAAATAAAAGGATTTGCTCTCCTGCTCCTTTTGTCTTGTCGTTCTCAGAGTTTGACCAAGTGGCTTTTAAAGTCACTTACTGACTTGCTCAGGCCAATGCTCATTTGAATACCTGTTAAGTCAAAGAGGCCCCATTGTGCCTCCACATTCTTGGAATATCTTGGCTCGGGCAGTTTCGTCACACTCCTCAATGTGGGTAACAACTTTGCCAAATGAAATAATTTGAGGAATTTAGAATAAGGAACGAGTTATTAAACGGTATTTAAAGTGAAATGAGGCTTACCAGCTTGGCCTTAATGCTAGAGTTTGATCTCACGACAGTTTTTCTGTCATGTCCCAGATGTGAAGCTTTCAGCCTCGGTCACTGGGCTCTTGGCCACGTTGCTTAAAATCAAGTCAGCTTTTCATCAAGTTAAGGAAATGGCACAGAAAATTGATTCTTTACTTACTTGATATGTGATTATAGATGAATAAAGGCATGACTTCAGCATCATGTTGTGAATCCAGTGGTAAATTTAGGCTGATAGCAGGAATGTGCCACATGATTCTCTGGATTTGGAAAATCATCAGGACTTGTTTGCAAGTGAAGCTTCTGCTTCAACACATTTGAAGCTGTATAACAGACAGCACCACAGGAGATTTTGCTGTTTTCATTACCTGATTAAATCCAGTTGATGGTTGTTTTTGTGGCTCTGGAGGCCGACAACAGAGCTGACTGTCAAATGATGGAGTAGAAAATCAAATGGGAGCAGATTCCATCCATCAGACCTGTACCATGGTGATGATTTGATGTCATGTTTCCTTTGGACTTTGGTTTTTTAACATGTCTTAGACTGGACTTAAATGGTGTTGACGGTCACATTTAGGTTTATCAGGCAGAAGTGAAAATACTTTTCTTTCTCCTGGATTCATCTGAGGGAACAACTTTTATATTCTGGGGAAATTTTACTCATTATCTTACATTATATCACACATTATTTATTCCATCTTCTCTGTAGATCAAGTTGTCAATGTAATTATTAGTTTCACTTCTGAGCTGTAGAGCACACTAATAGACTAAGGATTCGCTGTCTAGTTATTCATACTGAGCTGCATCAGGGTAATAGCCTACTGTCCACGACAGTTCAGACAAATAATGAAATGGTCTTGAAGCGAAGATACAGTGATGCATTAAGGGCTCTGTCCTCTGTAAATACTTTAGACAGAAGCCCATTAACATTTCATGAACTTTGAGAGCACTGTGCTGTGAAAAGTGTGTGCAAATGTGTGTCTATGTGTATGCAGTGGTGTGCATTTGAGTTCACATTAGCACATTTACATGCTGCTGTGTGTGTGTGTGTGTGTGTGTGTGTGTGTGTGTGTGTGTGTGTGTNTGTGTGTGTGTGTGTGTGTGTGTGTGTGTGTGTGTGTGTGTGTGTGTGTGTGTGTGTGTTCATGTTTGCAGTCACTCATGCCACTAAAAAGCCTCCACTCCCCGTGTTCTCCCTGAGCCCCGGCTCTGTCCTCTATAGTGAGGGTAAAAATAGCACCCTGCTGCACATAGGCAGCCTTCTGTGTTCCTGTGTGTAGGAATCTGGAGATGTGGGGGCTGTAACACACAGGAAATGGCTTTACTGCCAAGGCCGTTACTGCAGATATTTTTTAAAATGGTCAACATGATGGGGTTTGGGAATAGGAGTGGACAGAAGGGTGTGTTTGTGTGCGTGAGTGGGTGGGTGGGTGTGTGAGGGCATGCTTGTGTGTATGCACGTATGTGTGTGAGGGGGCTGTTTTTGGACTTCAAGCTCCTCAAAGGGGCCCTATGTGCTGCTATCAGCCTCTGGGATTGGCAGCACATTGGGCCCAGAAACAAAGCAGTTTGTTCATTTCCTGGAAAGCCAGTGAACAAGTGTCTCAGTCACAGTCCACAACCAATGGGTGGAGAGGGAAAGAGAGGGAAAGCGAGGGTTTAGGTATGTGCATAACTATGTCATGGACAGATACAACACATTTACATGACATATACTGGGTACGCTGCTGTTTTCACTAGTAGCTATTTTTACGTGTATATATTTTTCTCTTCTTGCGCTACAATAATCTCATTCAGAGGGTGTCACTTCCTTCATGGTCTAGGGTACACTGTGTACCCCAGGCCAGGCTGAAAAAGCACAATGTTCATCTGCAAGGAGCCTGGAGGCAAAGAAGGGTGGTGTAGGTGGATGAGGAAGAGGAGTGTGTGTGGAGTGAGATTCTGCAGGTTTCTCGCTCTCTCTCTCTCTCTCACTGAGGCCAACACACATGAAAGGCCTCAGTGCAACGTGTTAACCCCAGAGTTTCCCCTTTAGCCCGTATTTACCTGCGCCCGTGTCTTTTGACCCGTACGTTCAGGCTGCTGCGTGTGACTCCATGACCCTGCTGATGAACAAGTTGGATCAGCTCAGCGAGGGGATCCAAGACGTCCAAAGCCCTAATTCCCCCCACCCCGACGAGGCCAACACTGAGCAGGAGCAGCAGAGCACCGTGGTAAGTGAAGCACAGTTGACCCAAAGGAACAAAATATATAAATAAACATCAGATAAAAGAACAATTAACAGATCAATGACAAAGATGATGTAGAAAGGATATTTTTTATAGGCAATTAGAAAAGCTGAAACAAACAAGCTTGGTAAAAGTTATTTATAATTTGCTGAAAAGAAGACAACATAAAAATGGACAGTTTTTGAATAGAGTCTGGAGATGTTCTCTTCAATACAAGCAGATGCATAGAACAGTCTGAGCAACCACTATAAATGTTTTATGACAAGTACTCAAAGTTTATTAATCATACCAAAATGTGGAATAATACCTTTAATGTGAAAATTGTTTTAAACATTAGAAAAAGAGGTTTGTGTTACCTTTCCAGCTCACATTCCTTTCACATCTATACTTTCACACAAGAGCGTTGCAGTTTTTATGTTGTACTATATCACAAGTAATACCCACTTTAAAATGAGTCAATCAGAATGGCTGTCTGCTGTCACTGAGTTTTAGCTGAGGGTATATGATAAAGATCCAAAAGGGATGACATGAATTATGTTCAGTGATCAGACTGCAGAACAGACTGCAGGATAATTCAATTGATAATAAACCATTACTTTTAGTAGTATGCTGGCTCCACACACTCAAACACAATTTACCATAAAGTCAAACGGTATACCACACACATGTTGGACAGAGAGCCTACTCAGGGGAATGGGTTGCTGGGCTTGCAGTCTGTCCCACTATTTAATATGGGGTAGATTAATTAAGAAGAACAGTTTGGATGGTTTCCAGACCTGTTTTTTTTTTTTTTTCTGCCATTAAAACCTTTTATAAATCAGGTAGTTTCTGATTCGTCTGGCATCCATCTGGAAGTAAATGCTGAGTTTATTCCATATTATTATTTTAAAGGTGTATTTAACATGATTTCTGGAAGAGGAACAGTCTGGAGATGGCTGCTGGCCTGTGCTCCTCTGTTCTCCTCTCATAGGGCATTCCAGTTGCCTCATTATGCTTACCAAGTGTAAATCTGGCAACCTCAAATAGCTCTTAAACCAACAGCACAGAAGTTTAGGAATTCGTATAAAAAGGCTGTATTTAATCAGACTAATCTTAATCCAACTGTCTGGCAAGCCAGAAAAACAGCCATAAAACAGACATGCTTAGCTGTGTGTATCAAATTCCCTGTCTAGTGTTTGTAACTGTAACACTAAAGTGAATTTTAATTGTGGCAAGGATGGATTTATTTTTTTTATTTTTTATTTTTTGCTGTGACCCATGAAGGTAAACAATAGAATACAATATGATGATGAGTGAAAAGGAAAATCAATAAAAATGTCTAGAGGGGCAGAGGAACAGCAGAGAGGCCATTTATCCCAAAAATGTCAAATATTTATGGGGTAATTAAGATTAAATGATCTCAGCCCAGAGCAGTAAGGCAGCAGCAGCAGGCTGTTTCTTCTTTGGCAGTAGAAAATGATCGGCGTTGGGTGCAAGGCAGTGTGATGAGGAATTAGGATTTATAAATGAAAGCTGTAGTGAAATATCAGAACTTCCTCTTAAACACCCTCAGGATGTTCTATTTAAATACTATAACAATTAACTTTCTTTCAGTGCAAATCATCAGCTTAAACTCCTGAAATAACTGTGTTCACTCTATAGAATATTTTATGATTAGCTTTTAATCTAAACTTCAATCATTCACATCAGATATTATCCTTCAACCGCCACCTTCATTATGCTAATTACATTCAAAGAAACCAGTAAATTCTTTAAAAAAAAAAAGAAAAATTGTTCTATATGATCATCAAAGCTTGATGCAAAGTCAGTCAGTCACCTTTCCTGTTCGATCTTCAGACAGACGTTGTTTCCAGACAATAAATGATGATGTGATCATTAGATTTTTCCTCCAGCTCCATCATGATGCCCACATTTGTGGTTTTAAGGAAAATGTCAAAATAACTCAACAAAGAGTGGATGGGTTAACGTGATTCATGGCTCCCCCAGGATGAATTGTAATAACTTTCCTTAACTTTCCCTCTAAAATTTCAATTTGTTCACTACTCTGTGATAATTAGTGCTAACATAGCATGCTAACACGTCAAGCTAAGATTACCAAGTGAACATGGTAAACATTAGCCTGTAACTGCTAAACACCAGCATCATTCTGAACATGTTAGCATGCTAATGTTTAGCATTTATTCAGATCAAAGCACCACGAGCATGAATGCAGACTCCCAGTCTCCTCTGTTACACGGACTTTCCACTGTGGGAATTTTCTCCATTAAATGCTCTTAGTAAAATGAGAAAGAATGAAACAGACAAAAACACTTTAATTAAAGTAACAAATATGGAAACACAGTTTAGATCAGAGATTTACTAGCTTTCAGTTTGAACTGCACTGTGTTTTGGAGACAGCGTCCTTCATGTTGTTATCTAACTGTGACCACACAGTTAGGAAATTAGCAACAGCATCATGCCATCTCTATGATAGAAATGCTCGACAGGGTCAGAAAGGGAATTTTCTACACAGGGAAGCATTGTTTGTTACAATGAAGGGAAAATGTGTCTCTCTATGGCTGCATTTGTGGATTGGATTCTTGTTTGAGAAAAAAAAAAGCATGCTGTTTACAGAAATTAATGCCATTCCTCCTTCACTTTCAGTTACATTCTCACATTTGCACCCACATCTATGTTATCAGCTCATAGTTGGACGGGAGGGGAAAGCGGGAAGCACAGTGCTGCTGTGAGGCGGGTATAGTTGAGTCATGAGCTCAAGCAGGGATGGACTTTCCATTGTTGCTGCCGAGCAGAGATACAGACGAGACGAGGATGGTCTTAGATAAGGGATGATTTTTCTGAAAGAGAGGAGGGAAAACACATCGTCAGTAGTATCTTATATCTACAAACATTTCCCACACACACCAGCTCCACTAAATACTCCAAAGAAACCACACAGAGATACAGCTGCTGAGGAGGCAGGTGACATGAAGACAGGGACTGGGGTAAGAAACTGAGGGAGACACAGCTGCATAGAGACTGGGTTTAAAGACACTGCAGTGTGTGTTGAATTGGCATAAAAGCATTTATTCTGAAAGAGAGCTGCAATTAATATAAACACACAAGACAACAAAAGGGAAGAATTGAAAGGAAAATTGTTTTTACATTTTCTGAGCTTCACAGTGAAAATAAATGAATTCAAAATGTTGTATTTGTATTTTCACGATCACTTGGCAACTTCATCTGCCGAGTAAGAGCATGTGTCCTTTTGACTTTTGACTTAAGTTTGTAGTGTTGTGTTTGGCTGATGCATCTATTTTGCCCCACATCTAACTACTTCTTCCCTGTCCTCCCAGGGTGCTCCCGCTGTGGGCAGGATGGCAAGCCAAGCCCTGAACCAGGATCAGGCAGCCTCCAGAGCTCCAGACAAACCTGAGCCACTGGCAAGACGGCGCTCACGACCTCTGACCCGCAGCAGACCCCTCACCCGCTCCTCCCTCTCATCCCCTACACATCTCCATGCTCGACGGGCCAGGGTGAGCCACATTGTGTTTGTGGGCGTGTCTTTTGAACTAGGTCACCTTAGCTGTATCTTGGTAGAAGCCTTATGATGAATCTTCCAATCAGAGATGAGTCAGTTCATTTCATGAACTGCTACAATTGACTGTAGCTTCTCCCGTGGGAAACCACAGTGGTCCAGAGTTTATTGATAAGATGTCATCTGTGAAGCACTTTGAACTGCACTAACCTGTACAGAAAGATGATTGATTGAAATCAGGTTACCATCACAAGCAGATAA
>CM076660.1:6440893-6453393 GCA_038496675.1 Rachycentron canadum | reverse complement strand
GTAATTGGAGACCTGATTTTTTTAATGTCATTGCAGCTGCTAGTAAAGTCCATCCATCTGTTATCCTTGCCACTTATCTGTCAGGGTCACGGGGGGTGGGGGGGTTGTAAATTTAGGAAGCTGGAGTACCTGGAGGGAAGCCACGCACAGGGAGAACATGCAAACTCCACACAGGCCCGGGGTTTGAACCCAGACCCCTCTTGCTGTGAGGCTAATCACTGGGCCACCATCCCACTGGTGAAGCCAGTCGAAAGCACTCGCATTAGTTTAATGAATAGGAGACTATACATGTGGTTCTAGCTTCAGATTGCTGACATGACAGACCACAAAGATGTCTCCCTGATTTTTACATGTAAGGGAGCAGAAGAAGATGCTGAACACAAATGACTCACCCAAAATAACCTGAAGCCACATGCACTGCAAGTGATGACTACATGGTTTTACACAGTTAATCACAATAACTGTAGTTTTCAGTCGTCAGCAGAACCAGTGCTGCCTCTGCAGCAGATGGAGGGAGTGTTTGCAGCATATAGCCTCCTTTCCAGGAACTCTTGCTTTTAACATCAATGCTAACATTGTGTATTAAACAGTATAGGCCTCCCAAATGTTCAAACACCAGGCACACACATCTCTGGGAACAGGGGTAGTGCCACATTTAACCAGTGAAAACAGCTCCAGATTATTCAAATGAGAAGTGATGATCATGACCTGAGGTCTGGACTCCAGTCAGATGACTTGGATCTGAGTCATGTATCCAGTGACTTCTAACTCGACTTTGACTTTTTTGCTACTGCAACTGACGCAAATTGTTTCTGCATTTTGTTTGAATACTTTGAATATTAGATTATGAATTAAGTGGGAAAGAAAGACAGAGGTATTGAAACATTTACACTAAGACAGGCTCCAAATCAGTACATGTGCTCCAGCCCTTTCCTCCTCTGAGTTAATACAAATGGGAAGTTTGTGGACCACACATTTTAAAACTCGGACCTCATTGGCCGAGACTTGGTAGTCTGTTTTTGAAACCCACCTTTGTTCAATTGTAATAATATTTTTTCTGATACAGTAGGGTCCAAAAGTCTAAGTCAAGTGAACAGGGTGAGTGGTCTCAGACTTTTGGACCCTACTGTTTCAGAAATAGTGGTTTCATTACTGAATTAAAAAAAAAAAAAAAGAAATTAATCAAAATAAACATAAATGATTCTGTTGTCTGACTGTGTGAGTAAAACTCTTTTTGTATGCAGTTTTATTACATTACATTTGCTTTTCTGGATGATTCTTTGTTTCATTTCATTATGGGATCTTTTAAATCCGGCATATGGATGTAGTTTTATTCCAGCTGTTCATTCCAGCTCTATGTTTTTAGGCAAGATGGATGTGTGCACTACAATAGCACTGCTCTGGTAAACTTTACCACCCATTGATATTTTAGACGTGTGTTGCTATTTGCAGCAGCTGGTAAGCTACAAATGACCTTGGCCTGAACTAAACACATACATTCTCTGCATTTTCACTCAAGTCCAGGATTATAAAAAACATATAATCCACCAGAATTTACACGTTATTAGAAAGTGCTCCGAGAGGCTGCGGCTAATCTCGACCTATGGCCTGTGAATCCTTTTAGTGTGTTCTTTGCATGTCTGTAATATGTTTTTTTAATATGTCTGACTGGAAGGATTCAGCTGATTTATGGCTCCGACTTCTGGCGCACGAGACATTTAACCCAATTAATGTATTTCTCTTGTTTTAGTTGTTGGTAAAGTTGCTCAAAAAGTCCTTGAAAATGAATGTTGTGGGTGTGAAGAAACCTCTGCTACAGCCACTATGTTTTTCTAAAGAAAATACACAGATATGCAGTTGGTTCAGCAATTAAAAATCTATAAATCATAATAGTAGTGACTTGTTGGTGTGAACATATGTGCGTGTGTGTAGCTGTCATGTGTAGACCCACCAGATTGCAATACATTAAAGATTTGTGATGCTTGGAGGTTCCTTATTAACACATGGCTTCAAAAGTGTGTCTGTGTGTATGTGTGTGGTAAATATTGCAGCAGTGCTTTTACACGTCTGGAAGTGGATTTGGCTGCAGTCCCAGTCTCTCCCCCGTTTCTTCCTTCACATCTCCCTTTTCATTCTTCCTCTGTCTTTCTGCCCTCTGGTGTCTCCTCTGACCATTCAAACTGTAATTCAACCCCACACTGATTTTTTTTTTCCATGTCTATTTTCCACCTTGATTTGTTTTACTGTAACTAGTTGTGTATTCCCGTCTGCATGATGATTAATCCCATGTGGAAAGGACATGCAACAAGATTAAATGCATCAAACACATAGTTGCTATTGACACTATGGCTTTACACCAGTTTCCCGAACCATCATCTTACTAAAGCCTCAGTTTGGTAGAAATGAAGAAAGGACGGGAAGGCATCTATTTTGTCATATACCTATTTGTTTCTATTCTTATTTTGAATTTGCACAAAAATAAGCTTTCACATAGGTAAAACAGATGGATCCAATTAGAGTTATCAGATAAATAAGGATCAAATACACTGTGAGGCTCTGGATTCATCAGTGAGCAACTGCTATCTCCCTAGTTCTGATATTTATATTTATTTATGAAGGAACATGAACAGTCACACACTGATATTTCATCTCTGTCTGAAAAAACTGCCAGCCATTAAAGTATCCCTTTTTAATGTTCTCATGTAGTTGCATGCACACAGTTTCAGTGACAGCATTTAAAGTGTGCTCACTCTTACTTTTACCTCCAAATTAAGTTTTTTCTAATCGCCTCACTGCTCCTGTTTTCTACCCAGTCTGACATTGCTGTACCACCATCCTAGTGTACAATCACAAGCTGTAAATGCAACATTGATATTGACCTCAATACAACACCAGCATTTCTCTTTTTAGTTGTTTTTCTGACTGAGATTTACTCTTCTTTTAGCTCTGGCTTGGTATCCACCGAATCCTGTGGCAAATATCTGACTCTTTTATTGCTGAATACTCTACTGTGTTCATCAGCTCGTTGCTAACTGTGTCTGTCTGTGGTGAATTTGAGGTTCATAAAAACCAAAACAATAAGCTCAAAGATGGTAAAATTCTTCATAGAGCTGATGGAAACTACCGAGTCAGGTGACAACTCTTCTGTGGGATGTGATCTTTTTCATATACAGTGAGTCATTTGGTCCTTATTTTTAATGAAAACATATATTGGGCAACCTGAAAACCAAGTGGTTAGGGCTCAAACCACGTGGGTGTAGATACTCTATGCAGATGAATCCCTGGTTCAGCTCCCGGACTCTTTGCTGCATGTCATTCCCCTTCTATCCTTGTCTACTGTCTATCTCCACTATCCTGTCAACTATACAAGAGAAAATGCCCAAAAAACACTTTAAAAAATGACAACATAGTACCTGCACAGCAGAGAGGATGACCACGCACACACAGGTTCATCGTGCGCTGAGTCGGTAATACAATATCAGTCAATGCAGTGAAGCAGAGCAAAAAGACACTGAGTGCAGTTCCACTTAGTTACAATAATTACTCTTCAGTCTTCATGCTTCACTATAATTACACACTCATAATGTTTGCGATAATGGCTGCCATGTTCAGTTAATCGGCATATGAGAGCATTATAATGATAGTTTGATTGTAACAAAAACACCATTATGTTTGGCAGCTTTTAAGCACCACTAATGTTCACATGCGACTCTACTGCTTGTGTACCTGTGTGTGCATGTGTTGGCATGTGTGTTTGGTGACGCATACATGAGTGCGTATTCGTGTATTGCCTGTACACACGTGTTTGTGTGTGGTCCTGCAACCCTACACTCGGAGAGAGAAGAGGCTGGAGGAAGGAAGTCAGTCCTTGAGGATTTTCTGACTAAAATGCTTATTTTAACAGCTAAAAACCTCACTATATGTATATCGCTCCTAAGTGCCTTTAAAATGAGACCCTCAGCAACAAGGCCTCCTATCAGCATGTGATCTGCACTCCCATGACCTGTGAAGTTTCCTCCTTGTCCATTAGCTATTGTTTCCCCTCCCGGTTCTGCCCCAGGTCCTCCTGCTTCCATACCAGCGTCTGCACCCCGCAGCCCTCCACACTCAGCTTTCAAACCCCCACTTCTTTCTCCAAATACGAGGTCTACCCTGCCCCATTCAGTTCCATTCGTCGTACCTCAGGCTGTGTCTGCTTTCCTCCATTTCCCATCTGTATCATCTCTCCGTTTTGGTCCTTAGGCCGAGACCTTTGCTTTGTGTCCTCTGGCCTTGGGCAGGCCACCGTGATAGCCATCTCCTGCTGTAGGGCCATCCAGTCTCCTGAGCAGGAGGTGGACGATGTCAGCAGACTTTATCTTCACAGGCTTGACAAGGAAAGTTGTTGTTGTTATTACAGAGTGTGGGGGACAGACACTCTGAATTAGCTCCTGACCCACTTTCCTCCTGGCCCGTTTTTCTAAAGGAATTGACATGAGCAGCATTCCTCACCGGCTCGTGCAGGAATATTGACGAACACGTTGATACTCTTGATTCAAGCCCATGTGAACAACATTTCTGTGATGCTGCTGTTTTAGTTTAGAGCCCTTTTTTTAACATGCAAGAAGCATATGGATCCTAAAATAATAAAAACATGTATTATTTTTTCACTCTACTGTGCTTAAGTGAATCCTGCTGATCAGACTCAAATGTCAGGCAGGAAAATCTGAATCCTTTCCACTCAGGCATTCTCCTTCTTCCACTGGAAAATCAAACGTGTTCAAGCTTTTAACAAGAAATGGCTTCACATTGTTGTGACCTTGGTTTAGTTTTTGTTAATTTGCATTGTCTCTTTCCTGATCTCCAGAGACACCATCACGTCTTGCCCTCCTCATCTCCTCTCTCTCAAGGAGTCAAGTTTCTTTTTACACCTGTCAATCACATTGTCTCCCTGATGTATCAAAACCTATGGTGAAGTTAACAGTGTCAACTCTAAACTAAACGTAACTGTTTTATTATAACATCCATGCTCAAGGTGCAGATGTTGTTTATTTGTGCAATCATGACTTTTCTTTCATATTTTCTTTGTCTCATTGTAGTACAGTTATGTAAAAGCTATGGTTTATTGTTAAATATGCAATTTTCACTGAGCCACATAGTGAGATGATTAGGTGTGTATGCATGGGTGTGTATGTGAGCGTGTGCTCTCAGGGATCACTAAAAACAGATAATATGAGCTAGGAATTTAGGTCAAGGTCACACAGTGCCATCTGCTCAATGGTTTCACTTAATCTGGTTGTTTTCCACTTTAAGCAGACTGGTGCTGCTCACTGCAGGTTAACAAGCTGCTGGCGATTTCTTGCAGACGCTTCCCCACCTGGGCTCCTTGTTTGTTTAGCCGTGATTGACCTGAAGCGAGGTGGTTTGTTGATGGGAGTTATGTATGCGTGCATGTGTGTGTGTTTCAAGCTCCAACAGCAGAGTCAAGTGAGCTGAGCAGCTTGGCCTGAATGGCTGAGTGTTGCTGAAAATAGAGACAAGAGACCAGAGAGACAGTGGCAGGGATGAAGAGGAGAAAAAAATGAGCAAGAGGAGGAGGAAAAGGAGGAAGGGAGGGTACATGGTAGCTGAGCAGAAGGAAGCTGGGGGAGAGGAGAGGGTGGTCACGTGACCTGTTAAATCATTAATTTGTGTGAACTCGTTGATCCAGACTCTGCATGCATATGGGTTTTTACAGTAATATTAGACACGGTCTAAACAAAACTGTTTTATTTAATAAAGAAAATAATAAAATATTCAGAGCAGTGAAATTTAATCCACCAAGAAATGTTTAGAAAAATATCTGTGAATGTATTTAGTTTTTATTTGTCATTGTGACATAGAAATACTAAAGTTTAAGATCAAAATCCATATTTAAAGAGTCGTCTCAAGCCAATGAAGAAAAGATAACGAAAGTATGAGAGAGAGTCTTTGTGTCCATCACATTCAGTTTGTGCATCATTCTGCTCATTTGACACTATTTCCTAGCCTCAGATGACCTGGCGTTGGAGACAGGAAGAAAAGAACAAAACTTGCCCCTGCTCCTCTTCCTCCTCTTCCTCCTCAGTCTCTTTAGAAGACAGCAGCCTTCTCCAAAAAAAAAAACAAAAAAAACCCCACCTCTGTCCATTTCTGTAACCACTGCAGGATCTGATTGCTCTCCCTGTGGAGACGCCCATGCTCTTCTGTGTATTTATTCTGAAAATCAGATCCCGGGTCTGTCCAGAACTTGTCCATTGTGCTGCTTTGATTGGCCGCTCAAGCCCTGGAATGTGTTAGGTTGGTGTTTTGATTGGCTACAGGCACTGCGAGACAGTGTTCCTGTGGTCTCTGTCTCTCTCTCTCTGTCTCTGTGTCTCTCTCTCTCTCTCTCTCTCTGTCTGTCTCTCTCTCTGCCTGGAGTAGAGCTTTACCTCAAGGACCAGTTTACCATTCATGTATCATAGCCTTTAGCATCACAGAGCAGAAACACTAAACTGACCCTGGATCAAAGTCACTGGAAGTTTTGTAGTTTTCCCACAGAAGTGTTTCATTTCTCACCTGTGGCCTCTTTCTACTTTGCTCTAAGGAGATTTTTAGGGGATATATACATTTTATTTTAACACCATTGATTTAAATTATATTTTCAACTACTTATCAACCCTGACAGATGGTGCCACAATTGAGCGATGGGTGTTAGCAGGCATCGTTTTCGACCATTATTAAAGGGAAATGAAAAAGCACTGTGTCTAATACAGCTCATATTGAATGGTTTACTACAGTGACAATGTTTTCAGTTACTTATAGAGGTTGTAAAATCATAGATTATCCACAATAATAGGCAGTTCTCTTGGGAAAATCTAGACCAATCTGCAGACCATGCTTGGCCCCCAATGATGCAAATTCTGCGTCTTCTCACCTGGAGATTTTAGATGAACTTTGCAGTTTAACAGCCATGTGTGAAACTTTAAACATTGACCAAGCAATTGTTTCTGTCCTCCTTGCAGTGGCGGATCCAATTTACCCTTGTAAATTTCCCTGAGTTGTAAATGTTCGAATGGATTTAAGACAACACAGAGAATGTCAGTGAGACTTAATCCTCTCCTCCTCAGTTATGTCAGTGCTCTGATTATAAGCCAGTTCTGTCTGTAGTTAGTCGTGATAATGTGTTAAAATCCCTTAATCCTGTGGCCACACACATGATAGTGTTTGCACAGAGAGCACAGGTCGCTAGGTTATATGCGTGTGCATGTGTATGTTTAAACAGAATATATTCATTATGCATTCACTTTCACAAATATACATTAGTGTATCTTGTGCTTGTGTGTGTTTGTGCATTATATTAAATTTATACTGTCTGATTGCAAATAAACTTATTTTTTTGTAATTGTACAAACCACATCTCACTCAGTTTCTGTAAAGATCGCATGCAATCTGTCACAGACTATATTTCTGTGACAAATATTGTTTTATTGCTCAGGCGTGCACATTTTTCCTTTCCGAGAACATTTCTGCACTAATATTTGTTTAGACTCTCATCCAACAGGTGATTTGTTTCCATCTCTTGTGCTCCAAGACATAGCCGCGCTCCAAAAGCTGCCCTGGGAACAGATTTATTAAATACACAGCCTGACTATATATCAAACACAGTCATTCAAAGCAAGTGACGTCCGAAGTTTGCTTAGTTGAATGGAAGGACAAAGTTCTTTACAAGCGACAAACTTTGTGACAGCAATCCATTCAACCTTTCTAGGATCAGCTACTCATATATTATCTCAAATAGTGACTGTTACCTACTATCCTGGATTTGATTTTGTGGTTTTCAATGGATGGAGCTTCATTGTCATTATTCGAGACAATGAAATTACAGAGCTCGGAGCCACTGTTGCAGAGTGTGTTGCCATGTCAAGATCAAGCTTTTAAAACATAAAGCCACTCCTGATTGAGAACAACTTGTTTTCCTCAGCAGAAGCTTCTCTAGAGAGATAAAACGCAAAATATTTCCTCAGTCTGTGCTCTATGCGTTGGTGCAAAATCTTGTCACATAGGTTTTCAGCTGGGTTGATATTTGATCATGGTGAGGGCCATAGAATATGATTCACAACACTTTCCTACCCTTGTGCATTGAATGCATTTGCTGTTTCTAGGTCTTTCCCTTCATTTGTCACCTGTCTGTATGTGACAGACAGATATGTGTGCAGGAAGTGGGAAACCAATCTTTGTCTCCTCTCCAAATATCTGAGGTATTTCATACAATAGTTTTTTTCTTTTGTTCTGCGGCAATCTGGGGAGTATATTTCATATAAGATCATAAGGAGTGTTTATGTCAACATTGTCCCACGTGGCTCTGGGAAACTTAGCTGCCTTCATGTGCAGGAGGCTCACGGGCAATACAACAGACTTTAGATGTTTGTAGCCTGAAATAAGCACCTTGTACGTGTCCTCCGTGACTCCCTTTAAGACAGTTGTCAGTTCATCTGGTGCCATTTTAAAAGCCCACGCATGCTTCATTTCTTATGCTCTCTTCTCTATCCTCAATTCCACCACCTCCTGTCTGCTTTTTCAGTCCTCTCCTCAACGTGATGAGCACTCTCCCACTCAAGATCCAAGCCTGCACACCAGCATCCAAAACCTACATCATCTTTTTTCAAGGGAACATTGGCATCATTGCTCGCAAATCAAAGCCCTGTGCCTGCATATGTCGTGGTCTGTTGCCAGCTTGAGATCCAAACTCACAAATCAGGCTGATTCAACTGTTTCAGGTGATTGCATCTGCAGTTATGCTGCCTTCAAATGTCAGACCTTGAGGGAGAAACTTAGATTCAGCAATATTTGACCAGACCAGAACGTCAGCAATTGTGTAATTGATTAGTCGATTGACAGAAAACTAATTTAAGTTATAAAATTGAGTAAAAACAGCCAAAATTCTCTGGTTCTGGCTTCTTACTAAGAATCCACTATTTTCTTACATTAAATGATCAAAATGAAGAAATAATCAGCAGATGAATCAGCTGGTAACATAATTGTCAGTTGCATTTCTATATCTCATTTACATGCGCAATGTCTGCACGCAAGCTTCAAAGCAACCTAACTTAAAACATTATATTACTCTTAATCCACATGTATTAAATAAATGTGGAAAATGCATCTGAAACAGGATGTGACTTTGAAATGTGCTTGAAGCTTTATTAGAAACAATCTAAACAAAAGTAGGAAATTTAATTTGTCTTTATTCCATGAAGTGTGTAATGTCACATGTTTTCCTGTTCTTCTTATCCCATGCCAGGATGTTTGATGTTTTGTTCGTCTTGTCAGTCACCTCTGCTTTCACTCCCCTCAGCCCCTCGCCTCCCTCCTTCTTTGATTCCTCCTCCATTTTGCTCTTCTTTGTTCATCAGTCTTTGTCTCTAAGACTTTTCCCCCATCATCACAGCACCAGCCATGAATCTCTTCCTGGTCTCTCAGCAGTGTAATTGTAGGAATATACATCACCGCGTGTCTCTGCAGCTACAGTTCACTGTTACTGGACACCAGGCCATCGCAGGGGCAGGGCAGGGAAAGTCAGGTGATGAATTCCAGCATTAATAATCTTCCCCTTCAACATGTGAGCGGGAATAAGGCAATCAATCCAACTGCAGAATTCACATTTTGGATGAAGACTAAAGCAATTATTCATAGCTTCATTTATGACAGTCAACCAAAGTGGTGTCCGGTGTCCAGATAACCTCAGGAGTCTGCTGACTGCTCAGGATGTCAGGCGTGTTTCGACAAGCTGAAATGTTGAATCAGGTCTCTCCGCTTGTGGATCCATGCTGACCTGGAACTCAACACCACAAAACAGGACATCCGATGGTGTCAAGCAGGCGGCAGCTGAGGAGCGTCCCGGCCGGTCTGATCACTCTGTCTGGCATTCCTGGGATAACAACGGGAGAAACTCAGAGCTCAGAGTGAAATTCCCAAAAGTCTTGACCTGTCAGTGGGGGACACAGAGAGAGATGCTACAGATGGCTGACGTTTGCACACTTTCACTTCAGCTTTTCAGGCTGACTGTAGCTGCATCAACCTAACAGTCACATATCCAGTCATATCGAGATGCAGAAACCCACTGATACACATGGACGCCTTAGATGCCCTTGTCCATTTTGTCATTTTTTTCAGGCAGCGTGGGCAACATTATCCTCAGAGCAAGAGATTTTCCATGCTACAATTTCAAATTCCAAATGTTTACTGCATCCATCTTCTTAAATGTGATGATTTGCTGCTGTTTTTTTTTTTTGTTTTTTTTTTTATCGTTGTAAATTGTATATTCTTTAGTTTTGGCAGCTGATAAGACAAAAATAGCTATTTTGTGTCATCAATTTTAGCTTTGTTAGTTGTTTGTCGTTTTTTCTGTAATATTGGAAACATGAATCAACTGGAGAGGAAAGGAACTATAATGCAGCCCAACATGTCTGTTGCTACGGTTTGTACAGCTGCCATCTGAGGTCAGATCTGTGACTGACTGACCAGAGATGCTAAGGAAAGCTTTTCCTGGCAACACTACTCAGTTGCAAGTTGTGTGCACAAGTGTGTGGCATGACTGTGTGTGTTATTAGTGTGTGTCAAGGGATTGAAAGAGATCCTTGTTTGGGTGAGTGGGTGGGTTTGGGTTGTGGAGAACATGTAGGTTTAGTGTGTGTGTGTGTGTGTGTGTGTGTGTGTGAAGGGGAGAGATAGAGAGAGAGGGAGAGAGAGAGAGAGTCTTGCACATGGGGAGTGGGGAAACCGCCTCTCACATCTGGCTCGCCTTGTCAGAGGTCCAGCCTCTCATGCAGAAGTTGTGTTGAAACATTTCTGCACCTTCGCCTCACTAACAGATGACTCGGGCCCGGGGCCGAAATGTTGTATGAATTAAATCAGTAGCCTACATCTCCAGTGGGTCCAGATCCCGTCGGTGAGAGCTCACCCGCCTCCGCTGGTGCAGGAAGGTGACGCAGCGCGAAAGGAGCTTATCCCAGGTGAAGCGGTGACGACCATTGCGGCAGCCCGGACGCAGCGGCCGGGGCGCGCTGTCCCCGCCGGGGCCGGTGCCGCTCACCGCTTGGAATAAAGGCGCAGAGGAATAACGGGCGTCGACGCAGCGCTGGTCTTAACCCGGGAATATGCGTCCGGCTGCGCCGCAATGACAAGCCAGAGAAAGTCTGCCAAGCTACAGCTGCGGCGGTCGATCAGCGAGCAGCTGAGGGACTCCACGTCCAAGGCTTGGGATCTGCTGTGGAGGAATGTCCGGGAGAGGCGGCTGGCAGGTCAGAGAGCCAAACCCAGAGGACGTGAAACTTATTTGAATGTGCGGGATGTGGCTTATTCTCATTTTGACTGACACACGTCAGGCAGCTCCGTGCGGCTGCATATACTGTAACAGCAGCAGGCGCTTAGAAATTAAACAGAAATATATATTTGTCTTTGTCCAACTGACTCTCGACCTCATGAATATTTGTCTTTTCCCTGTCATTTCCTCACATTCTTGACATAAACCCTTGTGACAACTTTGCTGAATCATATGAGAAAGACAAAAGTTTATCTGCTGCAGCCTCGGTGTTGTGCCCGCGGTGGCACGCGCAGCGCGCTCCCTGATATTTCGGGAAGGTCATTGTCAGATTTAGCGCCGAAAAGAGCGCAGGCATGTGCAGCGGACAGGAGGAGGCCGGCCAGTGCCTCAGATGCCAGCAGACCAGCATTTGTTGTCCCAGCCCGGGGAGCGGTTTCATTTGCTCCTTGAATTGTCGAGAGCACGAGGAGGATTTAGGGGTTTAGGTTTCAGGTTTCCTGCAACTGCACGAGTCTAAATATTCTCAAGTGCGCGCCAATGCACCAAGTTTTTGGGGGGTCAGCCAGTTTGCTCTGTGGCCTGGATGCGCAGAGTTAGATGTCTATCTGTCTCAACTGTGCGTCAGAGAGGGAGGAGGAGGAGGAGGAAAGTGAGGGAAGGCTAAGAGAGAGAGAGAGAGAGAGAGAGAGATGGATGGAGAGATGCAGAGAGCTGCAGCTGTCTCCTCGGTTTAATATAATTACTGAGATACCCGCCTCTTCAGCAAATTAAGCCACGAACATTCCCACATTCATAACCACCACGGGCCACGATGTGTCGGTCAAAGCCCAAGTGATAGATCGTAAAGTGCCACTCAGGCATTGTTAAAGACCGTTTTAGCTGTTGCATTATGGGTAATTATTAACTGTGATGAATATTGCTTTGGTGATTAATAAGGGGAGGAATACCGGTCAAATGGAGCATCGGAGAACACCTGCTGTCCCCGGTAATCCTCTTTCCCCTTATTTCTCACCCCTTCATCCATGTCCTCTAGCCAGATCCCAAAACCCCCTAAAACCCACAGCCCCTCCCTCCCTTCCACCCACCACCCCTCCCTCACCCCACTGCTTAACCCATCAGCTCACAAGGCACAGGGTTCACATCTGTCTGGATCAGATTTGGAGATGGGGAGGGTGTGTGTGTGTGTGTGTGTGTG
>CM076660.1:6370993-6440497 GCA_038496675.1 Rachycentron canadum | reverse complement strand
TGTGTGTGTATGTGGGGGGGGGGGGGGGGGGGGATCCTTAAAATGTGCACATCTGGCCTTACCGTTATGCTGGTATTCAGCAGTGAATGTTCCACTCTGGGAATTCGTGATGGAAAATATCAGATGAGGAAGTTATTCAGGTGCTTTTGGTTTTGAAACTGTTGACTTTATGTGTTTGTTTGTCATTTTATTTGTTTCTGAGCAGCAGAAATGTCTTAATGAGCTGTAGTTTCCCCCCACAAGCGTATTATTTTGTGAAACACCATCCAATGAAATGAGAATAAAACAAATTACATGAGGAAACACAGTAACAAACTGTGTATGGCGGAAATAAGATCATAGGGCATTTATGCATATCAAAGAACACATTGGAAACAACCAAAGTCACAGATGCAACTGTAAAATACAACTGCTCAGATGTGTTGATGGACACAAATGGACAGATCAGGTTTATTTGATTATGTCTATGGCTCCCTTAAATCACCTGTATGTTTGTGTGCGTGTGTGAAAAATGAGAGTTCACAATAGCACCTGGATTTAGTTGTAATCCCACAGAGTTTTAGGTTAACGGTGGGGGTCGGATCTGCCTTGGCGTGTGGGATTTGTGGGTCTTAGATACTTCAGTGTGAGTGTTATTGTGTGTGTGTGTGTGTGTTTGGGTTTGTTGGAAAACAGAGATGCATCAATCTGGTCGTTCTTCACCACCACCACACCTACCTGGAACTGTCACTGCCATATTGAAAATACTGAGTAATGACTGTGATTGAGTTGTGATCAGTGCTGGGTGTTTTTGGGGTTCCTGCGGACCAAAGACGAGAGAAATTCAGGCTGTATCAATAAATCAAGGTGTTGTCAGGTGGTTTGTCTTTTAGCATCATTTCGGAAAGATAATTTACTTGTGTTAGCAAACTTGCAGAAAATGCAAGATGCTGCTTTGTGTCTTTTGTATGTGACTAAGGGAAGATTTTTATGATTCATTAATATTGTTTTGAGTTTTTTTCCACTCTTGAGCCTGAAGTGCTCAGACATGGAGTCCCTTGGCTCCATGTCTAGGGCTAAAGATTAAAGGTAACAAGAATCCTGATTTGGCTCCATCGTATGTTAATAATGTTGTAAATTGTCATAATTTATGATAATGATAATTCCTAATTGCCTCTTGATATTGCCACTTCCCTTCACTTCTTCTCATATCTTTGTGAGTGGCATCATTAAACAAAATCTCTTGTATTGCAAAGGTCTTTACTCACATGACTGTCTCTGGTTTTTCAGTCCACTCCTCAGTTTGCTGGTTTAGTTTCTGTCCTGTCTTGGCCAGCAGCTGTAACTGAGACAGAGGGATGGTTATTATATTACTGACTGCTTACTACAGCCCAGCGCCAGTCCATTTACACACATCTATTTAGCTCACTATCACTTTACTGTGTCAGCCTGATGTGAGCTGCACCAGTGGTAATGTTAGCTCAGTGCTCTGCCTTGTGTTTTTTTTTACATTATTTAATATAGCTTGACTAATATATTTTATTTCTGAGATTTCCTCCAGAGGGCAGTCTAATCCAATCCAATCCAATCAAATTACAGATTTAATATTTCACAACTTCACTGACTTTGTTTGACTGAGCATGATTTGATGCACGTTTCTGGGATTTCAGGCTGTTCACTCGCACCTTTTTGACCTGCAGAAGAAAAAGCCTCTGTGCAGTGCCTCTCTCTGTCTGTCACATCAGGTGTGTGTATGTGGGTATATGAGAGACTGCTGACCTAAAATTGACTTTGCCATGACCTACTTTTCCCGTGCAACCCCATCCCACTCATATCCCCCCCACATATCACATCCCTAGAATGAATTAAAATGACCCCCTACATCCTCTCATCCCGGCTCATCACCATTCTGCCGAACTAGGTCAAAGTATGAACTTTCCTCCTCCTTTTGCTGCATTCCATACGTTTATCCACTAACTCAGTTACTGTATGGCAGACATTAGCATTGCTTACTGCAGCTGCTATACAAAAGATTTTTGTTGGATGTGTTGCCATCTGAGGCCCAAAGCAGGGAATGTGGGTGGTGTATATGCGCTGGAGCGGTTATGTTAAATATCATGTGGTATGAACTTGATGGTGTGGATTTAAATACCATTTCTCAATGGCATTACAGTCCTACTCAGCATTAGTAACAATAGTTTTGGTCCTACATACATTCCTTAGTGCAGAGTCACACACCCACATACTCTCTATTGTTCTGCCCTTTCCCTTTTCACATTGAGATAACTATCCGTTGGGATAGTGATTTTTTCCAGGCCTGGGATCACATCTCCCATCCAAGATATGCCCCTTTCTCATACACACACTCACTCACATACACACACACATATGCCCGAGGCATGTACCAAATTGTTTCTTTGGCAGAGGTTCAGGAAGCAGAGCAGTGTTCCCTGTGCTCTCATGCCATTGGTTGCGGCTCATGTGACCAAAGGAACAACTTTGTGGAAGCAAGAGTTTCTGAGTCTTCCTCCCATCTCAGCTGAGAAGTCAGCACGTGTTAGTGCGCGGGGGAGAGCGAGGTCTGTCATCTGAGTCAGGTGGTGTGATGAAGCTTGTGTGTTTGTTTGACTGTGGTGAGCTGAAGGGAGGAGGCAGGAGGGGGGAGCTGATTTGACTTCCAGTGAGGGCATGTCAGAGGCAGGAATTCACAAGGAGTGCTCACACACCAACTCATCAGGGTGAGAGGGAGGAAGGCTTGTAGGTTAGTGAGGATTATATTGTTATGCTATGGAGGTTGTAGACAGCAGTATGACCGTTATGGATGATGTGGATGCTGCAGTAAATCCAGACAGTGCGGCTACCTCAGCACACTGTGGAGGTGCAGACCTAGCAAATACTGCCAGGAATGAAGAGACAGAATTTAAAACCGTGAGCAATGCAGACGCGATAGAAACTGCCAGAGATGAAGATATTACTGGTGCTGTGGTTATTGGAAAAATGAAGCTCCCTACAAGTGCAACCATCATGGACAACGTGGGGGACAATGCACAGAGTGTTGACGCTGTCGGTGCTGAGGAGATCATGGACAGTTCTGATGTTAGAGACAGTAGGACTATGGAAACTGATGACACTGAGGACAAAAGTGCCAAGGGCAACAGTAATGACTGTGAGAGTGATGCCGACAGCACCAACGAGGAAGCTTGTCTGGAGGCCATGACACCTGACGGGCAGGACTACTACCTGAGGCTGGGCGATACCCCTAAACGGCGCTCTGCCCTGCGCCTCTCCCGAATCATTGCCCGCCAGCAGCTGCTACGGAGGCTGGCACAAGGTAGACACAGAGAGAGTTATGATAGAGTTATAATGTGTTATGTTGTTCTGTTATGATTAGATTTATGACTCATTTTACTGTGACCTGCAGTTGACCTGTTTGGTTGAATGTTCTCTCAAGAAAAAAGGACAAATTTTTATAAAGATAATCTGTCCCTCCTTTTTTTTAACATTGCTTATATTTCTTCCTACAGATGTACTGTTTTTACGAGTGAGGTGGGACATGAGTAGGTCTGACACTGGCGTAATGGTTTTTAATCTTACCATTTAGTTGCTGAAGCTACTAATGAGTGTTTGTTTGGTTTTCTTTTCTCCTGCGGTCAAACTGGAGCGGCCGCTCATCTGCTTGTGCCATCAGAGATAGAGAGGAGGTGTGGGTGCAGATTCAAACAATGTAAGCTTTGTTGAAGAAAGTGTGTCAGCTTTAAAACATAGTAAGGGAGACTTTGATTGCAGCCTTTTCATGGGAGACTGTCTTTCTTTTCTGTATTTTACCTATTTCACTGAGGTTTTCACAACACCAGATATCAAGAGACATAAATCTTAGGGGAGTAACCCCTCTATCTCATGTTTTATCAGACTTTTTAAATATCTTTTACTGGCAAGAGCTCACACACTTAAGGTCGACAGTACTCCCACTTCCTTCTGGTTTTGCTCAGCTGGCCATATGGTGCCATTTCTTCTCCAAAGATGTCTTTCATAACTCTGTAAGAAGTCATAACAAACCCTAAAGGACTGTGTTATTGTGTTATTGTTTTTGTCTACGTCTCCCCTACCAAACTCATCAGCTTTGTATTCAGTGGTTACTTCCTTAACTTCCTGTCACATGACTCATGTTTCCCAGGGAGTAAACAGAACATCCAAGTGTACGTCTTTGGGCTGGTCCACTGGCTCCTGTTATGTGTGTTGACTGTAGATTGAAGATGTTTTGCTCTGTATGCTGAGGTCAGATAGTGTGTATTCGAATCACCATGGCCACTCTTGTCTGATGAAGGAGCAGAAACATGTCAGGTCTTGTGTTGGGTGTTTTTTTTGTTTGTTTGTTTCTCCCCTTAAAAATTGGAGAGTGAGAGAAAAATGAGTGTTACAGGTGGTGAGGAATGTAGATGGAGGAGCAAGTTTATGCCTGTGCTGGGTTTGGGCAATGGTATGACTTATTTAACTTTCCCTCCTTGCCTCTTGCACTTGTGCATACTTTTTGTCTCTTCTTCTGCAATCATACTACACACACACACACACACACACACACACACACACACACACACACACACACTCAGTTGCATTCCACTTCTCAGCAGCTGTCTGACTGTCTGACAGACTTAAATAAAAAAGAACTCAGTGACCCAACCGACGCTACGTCTGATTCTTCTTAAAAGCAATAGTTTTTAATTCATATCTTATACTACGTGGCCTCTCCCACCATTCAGACTTGTATATGCACATGGTCTGTGTGCAGACGGGTGACAATTTATAGCAGCTGCTGTCAATATATTTACAATCACTGCAGGACACTGCCCATATGTAATGCTACTACACAATGCCACACTGTGTGCCTCCTGCCAAAAACCAAACGACGGTTAGCCAGTGTACACAGCGTAGCATTTGGCAACTAACAAGCCTGATATTTCCCTCAGGAGATGACAAGGACCAAAACCAGAGCTAATAGGAGCGTGAATGTATTGTAATTTTCACCAGGTGGCCACAAACACAGCTCAGAGTGAAGGCTGATGTCGCTCTGCATCTGCATATACGAAACAAGCCACGAACTAGTTTGCCACATAAACCTGATAATATTCAGGTTTTGTGATTACAACTTGTTTCTGCTTCTTGGAAGCAGCTCATTGTTTATGAGCTTAAAAAGAAATCCAACATAAGGTCCCTTTCCACTGCAGGAACCTTTTAGAAACTTGGGGGCTCTAAATTAAATTCAGGAGAGAGATAGTTTTACCCCCAAACAGTCTTTACCCTACTTTCTGGCGGTTTAGGAACCTTAGGGGTGGGGCTGATTGGTCAAGGATGCATTTTTAAAAACATGTAACTGCAAACATATTGTTTTACTTGGCCCTAATGTGGAAAGTTCACAATGCACTAGAGGAATTTGTTTCCTTGGGAAAGTTCCTGAACATCAACTTCTTGGGAAATGAAAATTGCTGAGTCCCAAATCCATAATAAATAATAAATATTAAAGTAAAGCAGGTTTTCACTACACAGTCTGTTCACACTTCCAAATGTCAGGATTGAGCAAAACAAAAATACTAAACTGATTTTGTGGTTGATGGGCACTATTTTCCCATGGTGCAATACACAAAGGGAATTGAGGGGCTGCATTTTCACAACATTTCACCTTTTGACTCGTCTTTGCAGGAAAAACACATGTTATATGCACATAATTGTCAGGTCCCAGTGAGCCAACATGCACAGGACCAAGACGCTGGAAGTTGCTCATCTAAATATTGTAGTCATATATAATAATAGTAATTAAACCTGTGGTTTTTTTGCTTTTTGTTAAGGTTGTTTGTGAAGTTGTAAAGCAGTGACATTTGCACATTAGCATTATTTCATTTCCTGTTAGTATACATTGACAAACATACATATATATTTACATATACAAGTTATAGAGTATCACAAGCCTCCAGATCAGCTTGAACTCTGCTGGAAGGATGAAACACCATTTATCTAAATTATCATCCATCATCCATCTTACAACATCTCCCTCATGTTTTCATTTGAGTTGAAATGGGCTGATTGTAAAATTATGATTTACCTCACTTTCACACTTATCAGTGACAAGTGATTAATGGAAGCTTGTTTTATTTGCAGCTCTCACTGAATTGAGTAACAGTTCAGTATCTATCACTCACTGACATACTCATCACTATTACTGGTACTGTGCCAAACCACAGGACTGTACTGTTTGCTGCTCAAGGCTCAGCACTTAACGTTTCTCCATTCAGGTCAGATCACTGAAAGGCAAAAGAAAAAAGATGTGGCACATACATACAGTCACCTCACACGCCTCCTTGAAGCCGTAGCTTGAAGCCATGTGATAATTTGACAGAAATTCAAACGCACTGGTGTCACACGTTGCTTTAACACCCTCTGCTGGAGAAAAAGTGCCATCACCAAAATCGCACATCGGTCACATCCAGTCTTGTCTTATCCTATCTCATCATTCCTTTTAATGCAGTGTGGTAACTCACCATAGCTCCAGTGCTGTTAATAATCATGGATAACTGCTAGCAGCAGCAGACCTGCCAGGACCTGTCATATTATATCCCAGGCTGTGCAGTCCTCAGTCAATGATGCGCAGGAGACTCTGTGCCTGAACCTGCACTGATGTGATGCCAGTGTTGATCCTGTTTTACAGCACATTCCTAAGGGCTCAACTTCACCGCAGATAAACCGTACCGGACAGGACTGACATATTCCTCCCTCCTCTCCTTCCTCCCTCGCTTTCTCCCCTCACTCCTCCTCTCCCTTCTTTGCTAGTTTTTTTTAATGACCTTTAAACGTGGAGTACTAAGTGCTTTAGCTTATGTGGGAATATGGCTGCTTTCCAGGCATCTTGTGTGTGTGCGTGTGTGTGTGTGTGTGTACTAGAAAGACTATGACTGTTGAGTTTGCGCCTATGTAGTTTTTACAAACTCTTCTCTGCTCCTTATCTGTGCTCTTTTAGTTATATAATTGATGTTGACTGAAACAACATTTAAATATACCAGACTACTTCTGCTTCTGGTTCTACTCTGATACTGTTCATTATTCATTAGTGTGCCTCAGTACAGTCATCCCAGCTGAGTCCCACTGACATGCAGTCCTGGGACTTCCTGTTGCTGTTCTTAGCTCACATGCCGGTCTGGACTCTTGGGAAATTCAGGGCAGGAACTGATGTCATACAAGGAACGTCAGGGTCCTTGAGAGCCGGCACTAGACAGACATAACACTGAGAAAAGGCTGTCAGAAAGACAAAGTTACTGCCGCAGGATAAAAGGGAGAAAATAAAAAGCTGAAGTAAAGAAAGGTGAAAGCACACTTTGAAAAAAAAAAGCTGTGAGGACATAGGGGTGCTTGTACTTGGTGTATTATATAACTTAGTGGGCACCCTGTTATGTAAGGAATTACCTTGCAGTCCCTTTTGTCCCATACACGGATGTCTATATTCACACACCCACACATAGTCAGACTCACACTCACACACATACCATCTGTCGACCTTCCCTGCTGTTGTTCTAGTGGCTTGCTGCCTGTTGTCATATATCCTACGCTGCAGGAATGCAGCGACATGGAATACACTGAAGGAAAAGCACGGTAGGCAGCTTGGATTAGCTCTGCCTGACTCTGTGCATTGGTGTGTCTTGTGGACCACTAATAACATGTTTGTGTACTAATTAATCTCTTGATTAAATTCTGCACAGATGAATAGCAGTGCTTTGTTCCCACGTTGACAGGAGCTTTGCCATTTGGCACCTTTGTGCACAAACACAAAGAGGCTTCGCCAATTCCTCATGCACAAACACTGTGCTGAAGTGCGCCACTTTGTTATTTTTCTAAAAACCTTTATCCGGGGACTACAGATGCTATATGTGTAGTGATTACTTTTGAATTATGTGTTGTGATTACTTTTGAATTGCAGCACTAGAAAAGTCAGTGCAAATGCTATTTGTTGATGGAGGTTCTATGTAGCACCATTTATTTATGTATCAGGACTGTATTTAGTTTTTCCTCTGTTCCAACAGTCTGCTGTTAGACTGATCTATGAAGTTTTATGACTGGGTCATGGCGGTATACTCCCTGGACAGGGCCGACATGTAGACACATAGATAGACACAGATGCACTCACATTCTCACCTGTTGTCGCAAAGTAACCTGGACATACCTGGAGGAAACCCAGGCAGGCACCAAGAGAGAACACGCAAACAGAAAGGCCAGAGCCATCTTGCTGTGAGGTGTTAGTGCTAACCACTACACCATTGTGCCGCACTTTAGTCCATATAGGGGTTAAATTGTTTTAGAAACACTTTGAATTGAAACTAACCATGGTTTCTGATAATTTGATGACAGCATGTTAGTCAGTTTCTGAAGGTGAGCCTGTCTGTGGCCGACTTGTTCCTTCAAAAGCCAAAAACCTTCATGAATAAATAGTTCTCATTTTCTCAAGCTGCTGTGGTGCTGTAGTTTTTAGCAAACCTTACTCAAACAGGAATAGACTGCATTGAGTGCATTTGTTGACTTTATGGCACCACAGCCTTGTGTGTGGGATTGGCTGAAAATAAACTCCAGCTCCTGCGTTCACTGTGGTGAAGGAACATGTCAACCTGTGCAACTCCTCTTCTTCCTCTTTTTAATGGACTAAAATGCAGGTCTGTGGCATAATCAGAAATAATGAGAACATTTTTAAAACCTTGTTTCTATAAAAAAAAAAAAGAGAACATTTTCAGATCACACATTCAGTAAATGAATGGCTGCTGTGGTATGTCTTCTTCCTTGCGGTTTTCTCACAGGGTCTGTCCATCTCTGCTGCCCTCCCCACCCCAGCTGTCTGCCTGTCTCATCCTCCTTGCATTCTCTCTGACTCACTGGGGGCAACATCTGGACTGTGCTAAATGTCTGCTGGAGTGTGTGTATAATGTATGTGTGTGCGTACACACTGCATTCTCCCACACACGGTATTGTACAGTAAAGGAGGACAAACTCAGAGTCCCCTTGCTAGTCTGCCAGTGTAGGTTCAGCTGACATGTGAAGTTAGCGTCCAGTCATCAGGCTGTGACCTCAGGGGGCTGGCTGATGCAAATGCCATCTGAAATGAGCCATTTCCTCCACGGATTAGATGTGGCAATAGCAGCTCTGGTGATGACAAAGAAGATGTGGCGTTCTTTTGGATCAAAGTGGAAGAAAGGATGAGAAGGTGTCAGTGAAAGAAGCAAAGAGGACGGATGGATTGAGGAAAATGTGTGAGGGAGATTTTTCTACAGAGGGAGCATTTTTGTTTAGAGAAAGGCAAGGATAAGAGTAAGACAAAGGAAAGGAAATAAAGAAAACATGACATTCAGGATGTAGAATGAAATGGACACAGGGAGAAATACAAGGGAAAAGGCAAGAAACTAAAACAAGAGAGAGGGGAAGAGAGGAGTGTAGTGCTGCTTGGACTAGAGAGAGCTGTAAAAATAGAGAGATATTGTATGTGGATCCTAACAAAGCAGAAATTGCGAGAGAGGAGGTTGAGGAGAAAATTAGAGAGAAGAGTAAACCTGCATAGGGCAGACTAGTAGAGGGAGGCAGAGTTGTAAACACAAGGGGTTGGAAAAGGCAGCGAGGAAGGAAAGCACAGAAAGTTGCCACTTGATGGAAAGCTGGATGGTAGTGAATGGATGTGCGATGGGATGGAGACGAAATTTCAGTCTGAGCAAAGGAGAAAGAAATAGCAGTATGTCATCACTCGCACCATGAAGGCTTCAAGTAAGTTTTCACTTCTCTGTGTTTCCAGCTTCTCTCTGGAATTTCTCTTTCTTTCTCTCATCTATTCTCAGAGTGTTACAATTTGTTTTTTCATGAACTGCCCGTGTGTTGCCTCATATGTGATTTAGAGCGAGGAGCTATGCTGAGAATGTTGGGAGAGGGACGTAATTGCTGGATTGCGGTGACAGGATCATTTCCTGTGACCGTTCTCATCTCTGATGGTAAAGACAGAGGCTTTTTATTGCCATGCTGAACTTTGTCCCCTGTGTTTCTGCCTTGCTTTCTCCCCTTCGCTGCCAGCACCTCCAAACCAATGAATGAGACAAGTGAGAGTGAATGAGTTTGGGGTTGATGGAGGAACAATGTTCAGGATCTGGATCAGAATCAGAATCTAGTCTATTGCCTTGTAGGTTTTTCAGTGTATGCAGAGTTTGTTTCTGTGTTTTTGGCCCAAAAACAGAGAACATAATAAGAAGGTAAAGAAGTACTGAAGGTATGTTGTATATGGTGCTCTTTTTTTTTTTTTTTTTTTTTTTTTTTTTACTTTCATGAAGGAGATTTTATTTTCACCTGCGTTTGTTTGTGTTGAAAGTGCTGGCACATGTGAGGGATGGCACATGGGACGGGGAAGAACCCAATAAATTTAGCTTTGGATCCGGTTAAAGGGGTGAATCCAGGAATTTCCAGTGTCCATAATTCAACATTTTCTTCAGTTTCTCAAGAAATAATATGTGACACGGATGTAAAAAAAAAAAAAAAAAAATCAGATATAGTAATGGTGTTGAGATCTATGACTTTTCACTCTTTGGTTTGATAATAATCTATATCTGATAACTCTCTGTAGGACTGTGTGGCCTTGGCGGAGGCATATTCACTCAGCTGAGCACCGGTGCTCGTTGCTGAGAGGGATTACTGTATTATAATTGATAACTTGTGAAAGTTCATATTATTTTGAACTTTGAAACAGGCTCTAGAGGCATCTCTTCTTCTTCTTTCTTAATTTCTGCTTTGAGCTTTTACAAGATGCCCCCCCCCCCCACCCGCCACCCGCCACCCGCCACCTCACCCCCCACCCCACCCCCCCTCTTTTTTTTTTTTCACATATGTGTGCATTGTATGTATCAGTGTGATTGTGGGAATGAATGTGAATATATATGGACCCTGCTGTAATTTCTCATCTGCAAACCAGGATCATTCAAATGTCTTTATTAGCACAGAGCAGTTAAATCAATATCTGCTCATAAAGAAAACATATATACGCACACACACACACACACACACACACACACACACACACACACACACACATTTGCAAATTTGAGAGCTGCCAGTTTAGCAGTCTGAGCGATACAAATCCAAGCGGAAAAAAGTAGTAAAACAAATGCCTGTAAAACGTCTCGTAATGCTGGCGGCAGCGCCTAATGGGGTGTGGTGCCATGTGTAAGGCCTGTTAAATTTATGCAATAACAGCTGAAATCTGGCTGCTGGCTCATCTGAGTGATATTGTTTGAAAGTACAGGATATTTCATGTTAAACCGTGTAAACTGTTTCCTTTGTCCTCTCCAGATAATGAGCATCCCTCTCTGGTTCACGTCCAACTTTTCCAATCCCATCATTCCTGTGAATTCCCAGAGGAAAATATAATTCTCTGAGATGTTCCTCCCCTGTGTGCTAAAAATGCTTGGATAAGGAAAACAGACAAATACAATGTTATGTTCTTTGTTTCTGTCTTAATTTATTTATATTTAAGAGAGCAAATAATTATAACAGCTCATCAAGCTGGACACGGAGAAGACATCAGTCCACTGGAATCCCCAGAGGGAAATTTAATAATGTGGGACTTTCCTCCACTAACATGATGTGATATTAACTCCCTTACACTTAACCGTTTTCAGATTTTGTATTACAAGGTAAAACTATAAATGCAAAAGAAAAAAAAATCTGTATTTGTGTAATCAACATGCCTCTGCTGCTTTATTTTTGCTTTACAGAGATTGAGGCTAAGGAGGCTTGTGATTGGCTTAGAGCAGCGGGATTTCCACAGTACGCCCAGCTCTATGAAGGTAACACACACACACACACACACACAAACACACCTACACGCAGACACATTAGCCAAAGTCCAGAATTTACCAGCTGCCTTGCTTCACACACTCAGCTCTTAGTTTTTCTCCTTTTGTTCACTTCTGCTTCTTGTTTTCCCTCAGTCTGACTCTTTCCGTCTTATTTTTTCCATCATCTCTCTCTCTCTCTCTCTCTCTCTCTCTCTCTCTCTCTCTCTTTCTCTCTCTTCCTGCAATCCCTCCATCTTCATTACCCTCGTCTTCTGGGGTGATGTATTCTATTTCCAGGCTTTAGTTCCTGTCCAAAGGGAGGGGTCATGGGAAAGGCCTTGTTATCACTGCTGGGACTCTCACAGATTCTCACTCTCTCTTCTTTCTTCTACCTTTCTCCTTCTACCCTTTCCTCAGTTCACCCACACTTTTCTGTTGGTCATCTCCCCGTCAGAGTCTGCATTCCTCCTACCTTTCTTCCATCTTTGCCTTCTTTCCACCTTTCTGGTAAATCTGGCATTCACTGATGTGATGATCATCGAGCCACATACAATTGAGACACAAACAGGAAATGGCCCCAGTAATCCAAGAAGTACCTCTTAAAATCCAGCAGTCCATCTTTAGCAGGACACACATACCCAAACACACACACAACTACACTATTCTTTGACAAATGCTGTGAGTTCCAGTAATGGCGGGTTATGGATGCCGGCCTCTGGGACTCTGTGGCGGCTCCACGGGTGCACATGATGCCTGCAGTCAGCCACCACACACAGAGAATCACCAAAATAAAAGCCTTGAGTCATTTTGGCATTGGCATTCTGTTGAAAGTTATTTTGGGGTTTGAAAATGTCTGTGTGTGTGTGTGTGTGTGTGTGCTCTGCAAACTCCAGTTGCAGATGGCAGCTATTAACTGAAGCAGCAGCCGTTGTCAGTCATTAATTAAACAAAACATTCACTCTTTTTATCCTTTTCCCCCCTCACAGATTCCCAGTTTCCAATCGATATTTCCTCAGTGAAAAGGGACCACGACTTCTTGGACCGGGATCTTGTGGAACCTCTATGTCGGTAAGGACACGGAGCTCCATACTGTACACTTACACATGCAGACTTCATTTAACACCAATAAATCCTTTGCTGGTCCCACTGGCTCTGTACTCTGACTTGTCCCTGCGGCCTGGTGCAGACCGCTAATCATTAGACATCTGACCTCGACCCTTAACGAACTCCCCACCCCTGTCTCCCGCTCAGACACCCAGCCTTTGATCTGGTCACCTCCCCTCCCCACTGCCATGCTCTGATCTCCCATTCAAAGAGAGGACACCCTCAGGGGGGTAAGACAGGGGGAGAGGGTGCTGAGGAGTGAGGGTAACGTGGAAGGAGTGAGGGGTTGCCAATGCATTCTACCAGATGGCTTAGAGTGTGTGTTTTAAGTGCCTTTGCACACTTTTATGATCTTTCTGTTTCACATCTCCAATTCTCCTCTCATTGAAGTTTTCCCCATGCGCACGAAGACGCACTCCTCCCCACCCTTATCTTTTCCCCTCTCCTCCCGGTTCACCCTCACCTCTCTGACGTCTATGATTGAGGAGGGTGTGGTAATTATAGCGTAAGTGATTCCTAACAGCTATATTGCGAGAGAATACACATCAGAGCCCCTGAGATGTGCCTCAGGAGCTATAAAACGCAATTATAACAAGATCTCTCTTGTTTGTGCATCACTCACATTTACATGTCTTTTTTTTTTCCAGAATTGTTTAATTTTTACATTTTATGCAATAATACACAGTGAAGAACTGTTTGTACCATCCTGCAGCAGAAATACAGGGTGTGGAGTTTGCAGTGACTTCCTTTGTATATTTTCCAACTTGAATGTTACTTTAAGCAAGAAAGACAGCTGATATGACAGCTCTCTGCTTCCTATTGGTGTTTTCCTGGTTCAGCAACAAGCAGTCTGCCAGTTTGTATGAGAGGACAGAGAATCTAAACAGTGTAAAAATTATGATTTCTTATTGTGCTATTAGAGGCTGAAATCTTTCAAATGACAGAGGCAAAACATGCTTTTAATGATCCCAACACAGACAACACCCTCCCATCCAGCTGCTGTTCACATCCCTTGAGTTGCAGAAGGGGGGAGACAGTGGGTGGGAAGGATGGGTGCAGACTACAGAGAGACATTTTTTTGTTGTGAGGAGGTTTCCCCCAGTATTCAAGAGTATGCTGGGGGCATACTCTAGAGGGAGGAAGGTGGAAGTCGGGGGAAGGAGGATGTACTCCTTGAGTGTTAGGAATAAGTCCCAGTAGAGTGATGCTGGAGAAGGAGAGGGAGGAATAAAGGGATAGAGGGCAAGGATGGGAGGAGAAAGGCAGGGTGGGAAGAAGGGGATAGACAGAGACAGAAGAAAATCAAATGAAAGGGCTTGTCTGAGAGGCACAGATGGAAAGGGAGAAGATGGTGGTGAAAAGTGGTATAAGAAATGAGAAAGTGAGCAGTGCAGAGCAGAAGGACACATACACTGAGCAACAGACAGGATATATCCAACCTAGCAGCTCCAGCATGTTTGATTGACTGTGTGTGTGTTTTGCAGACGTCTAAATACTCTAAACAAGTGTGCCTCCATGAAACTGGATGTCAGCCATCCCAAGAAGAAAGTAAGCCAATAGTTTTTGTTTTTTTTTAACTTTATATTCATCTTAGTTTGCTGGTAATTGACAAGAAAATAATGTAACTGCCAACTGTCATCAACAGACTGTTTTCTGTTTCTGTATCTTTGTGGAGGGTTTTTGTTCATCACCTGTTGTGCACAGTAGCTGATTAGTACATCATATATATGAACTGTGTCACCAATGTCATAAAGATAAAGATATAGTTAAAGTTATGTGAGTTGAGACATTGAATATTAGACATGATAAAACGTTGAAAACATATTTCACAAAAATATAAAACGCTACATTTTACATCGAAGAAATGTTTGATTTCGTAGTCTAGGTTCAGTTGTTGGACTTTGAAGACTGAATTTAAAAGTTGTACTGATGGGGTCTGTCATTCTATGTGATACTGGGTTTACAACCCTTGAATAATTACTTCCTTTATTCTGCCATAGGGTGACGACTCTGACGAAGATGACCCGTTGGCTATCAGCAAACGTTGGACATTTGAGTGGAGCAGCCGACGTTGGTCTCGTCTACAAGACTTCCTGTTGGACAGCACCAATGAGAGCAGCCCGACAGGTCAAGGGGAGGGCCTGCGCAGCACAGTGAGCAGTGAGAGCGTGCTGACGGACCTGAGTGAGCAGGAGATCACAGAAATCTCCTCACTGCACAGTGAGGACTCTGCTTCTGCCATGCCTGACTCCATATCTATGGCATCCCTTTCCGCTTCCTACCAACCACCCAGGGAACTTCCACACTACAACTCCCTGCCAATCAAGAGCAGCCGCCATGGGCAAGGAGGGCGGAGCAAAGCCAAAGAGTTTTTGCGTCGAATGGAAATGATGCGTACTTGGGGGCCATCGACGAGGCGGAAAAGCTCAAATCGCAGGCCACCGTTGGTCATCAGTGGGCCGGTGTTACAGGGGGAGGAGCCTCAGGCACTGCAGGTGCTCCAGTGTACTCCCATTAGTCAATTAGAGCACAGCCCTAAGCACAACCACGAAACTGATGGCGACACTTCCGCTGCCAGTCTTACCAATGAGTGTAAAGACCAATCCCCAGTGAGTGTGAGCCCAAGCACTGAGACAGTGGTGCCTAATGTGAAGGAGCCTGTGTGTACAAAACCCCGCACTGCCAACAAGAGAAGCAGCATGTATCTGGAGGATATGGAGCTGCCTTCCCAGGGTAAGAGGACTGAAGGGCAGAGCCAGTTTGGCAGAAACCAGTTTCACTCATATGAAAATCTCCTCATTCACATCCCCAAAGACCATAAACCAGGCACCTTTCCAAAAGCATTATCCATAGAGAGCCTGGCACCTTCCCCTGGTGAAAGGAACAATGACCCTCAGACACAGACCCGGACCTCTCCACCCAACAATAACCTGGGTGAGCCCTGGTCTGGTAAACCTCTTTCCAAGCCCCCCTGTCCTGGAGCGCCACGAGGCAGCAGGGTGAGTGTGTATGACAACGTGCCAGGCTCCCACCTGTACGCCAGCACAGGAGACCTGCTGGACTTAGAGAAAGAGGACAACCTGTTCCCTCACCTGGACGACATCATCCAGCACGTCAGCGGCTTGCAACAAATCGTGGACCACTGGAGCCGCAGTGTGCTACCTGAGGGTGAGACAGGGGAGGTGGAGGAGGAAGGGGAGGGCCGGACCACCCCCAGTGAGGGCGAGAGAGATGGAGTCTCCTTGAATGACACTGATTCAACAGGGACCAGTCGGGAAAGGAGGGACTCAGGAGTTGGGGCCTCACTGACAAGACCACGGTGAGCTGCTGCTAGGGCATTTTAAAGATAATTTGGGCTCATTAAAGCTTGGGTCTTGTTTTCATAGTTTTGACCCCCATTTTTATTGGTTGTGTAAACATTGTACTCACCAAAGTAATCACTGAGTTCTTGGAACTTGCATCATCACTACAGAAAAGTCTAATAAGACAAGAAAAAACTGTCAGACGGACTGTAAACAGGCCAACACGTCAGCCTGATCACCTAAACCACTTTATTTGGAGCTAAAACTGAGAGTGAGGGCTCCCAAAATATCTGAAATAATCTTTTAAGTGCACATGAAAACTGATATGCAGTAAATATTGCAGGTCAAAGCTGAACCAGGCTGTTGTATAGTTCAACTCTGAGAGACACAACAAACAGTTAATGAGTAATAACTTATGCACCTTCAATTTCTTTACTGAAGCCTCCAGTTTGGGGCGAGTATGATGGTTGTGTTTCCTGCAGTGCTGGATTTCTTTCTGTATTCCAAGTTTAACTACAATCATAGTTATCATTGACATGAAAGAAGGCCTTTACATTAACTGAATCTCTTTTTATTCATTTTTCATTCATGCATTTTCTCCCCTGTCCCAGTCTACGATGGCCCAGCTTCAGAACCTCCGATCATCTCAACCAACCGGCTTCTTCGCTGCAGATCAGTAGCCAATCGGCAGGCCAGCTCAGCCTGCTGCAGAAGTTCTCATTGCTCCGCCTCACAGCCATCATGGAGAAATACTCAATGTCTAACAAACACGGCTGGACATGGTGGGTATACACATTGGCATTTACAAGATGTGATGCCAGACACTTTGACATGTAAAGTGTTTCACTTTTATTATTTTTTTAGTATATTCTCATATTCAAAATATGAGCAAACTTTCTGTTTTTTCTGTTACCTCATGATTTACAATCTTCCACGTTGGCCAAGTAATATGACAGCAACAGTGTGACAGTTATTGGATTGGCCTCTGTTACTTAGTGCTTCCTTCAACCTTTCTGCTGTAGAGCTGAAATAGCAGGAACCTCATGCACAATCAAAACATTTTATAAAAAAAACATCTGCGTCATGTGCTACACTGATCCTTGCAGCAAACACAGGTTTGTACAGACTTAGTAATCAAAGGCGCCGGTGTTGGTCAAAAACTGGCTTTAGGTTCACATCTACAAAAAACCTCCATGACCCTCAAACACAAGCACATCCTTGTGTTGTTAATGACCAGTCCTGTTTATTTTTATTATCCCCAAGAGGGATATTCTGTTGACCAGCATGTACATGAAGAGCGAGATAATGAAAGCACAGGCCGCTCTTTCTCCCACACACTTCCCTAATTGTTTTCTGTCTATCGCTCCCAGGTCTGTGCCCAAGTTTATGAAGCGCATCAAGGTGCCAGACTACAAAGAGAAGAGTGTGTTTGGTGTTCCCCTCATCGTCCATGTCCAGCGTTGTGGTTTTCCGCTCCCTCTGTGTTTACAGCAGGCCCTCAGCCACCTCAGAACACACTGTCTGGACCAGGTTAGAAAACAGGTTTTAACAGGATTGGATTAGAGTCTAATTTTGGATATTTACATTTCAAATACCATCCCCACTGGCTTTATCTTCCTCTCCATCATTCCTCTCTCAGGTGGGATTGTTCCGCAAATCCGGCGTGAAGTCTCGTATTCAGGCCTTGAGGCAGCAGTGCGAGCTGTCCCCCATCTCTGTGAACTACGAGGACCAGTCGGCTTATGATGTCGCAGACATGGTCAAACAGTTCTTCAGAGATTTGCCTGAGCCTCTGCTAACAAGCAAGCTGGGGGAAACCTTCCTGCATATTTACCAGTGTAAGTCGACTCAGAGCAGTGAATCCTGTGACATGTTGTCACAGTGTGCACAAAATACCTAAGCTGTCACAGCATAGCTGACATTATCTGCCTCAGCCTCCTCTAGGCCCTCTGGCCAGCAAGGTCATTTCAATGTGGATCCCCACAGCCAGCCAATAAACTAATGTTAAACCCAGAACAGAAAGTAGAAAAATAAGTGGCAAATAATTTTAATGCCTGATTGTTTAATACTTTTAATCTTTTCATATTTTTAACTAAATCTGACCAAAACAGTATTTGAAATAAAATCAAAAATTTTGCTTCTTTCTGAAAACTTGATTTTATGTTCGAATTATGCATATGTACACATGTAAAGCCCACATAAAATACTGGGGCATCTGATAGCTGAATGGTTAAAGTGCATACCAAATATCCACAATATAGAGTTTGATTCCCAGCTGGGGTACCCGTTGGACATCATACCCCCTCTCTCTGTCCTTGTTTCCAGTCTCTCTCTAGACTGTCAACTATCAAATAACAGCAACATGCCAAAATAATTATCTTTAAAAAAAAAATACATTTTGTATATTGGGTGTTGGGGACTGTGACCTTTTCTTTGATCCATTATTCCTCCTCAATTCCTGTTTCCTTCAGATGTCCCCAAGGAGCAGAGGTTGCAGGCCATCAGAGCGGCCATTTTGTTGATGCCAGATGAAAACAGGGAGGTTCTGCAGACGCTGCTCTGCTTCCTGCGTGACGTCACTTCCTTGGTGGAGGAGAACCAGATGACGCCGATGAACCTGGCTGTCTGCCTGGGACCTTCGCTCTTCCACCTCAGCATACTGAAGAACGAGACACTGTCACCAAGGTGCCCGTCTGAACTGATCAACTCTTCGATAGAAAAACTCAATGACTTAAGTCTATGAAGTTTTTGTCAACAGATGACACCAGCCTGCCGCTGGATCAATGTTTACCATGAATTTGAAATGAATTACAAGTTGTTGTTTACCAGACTTGTTTTACTTTTTTATGTCCTATGAGGTTGTCTTATCCCCTTTTACATTATAGCTGTTATTTCATGGCCAGCAGTAACAATACTTTTAATGGCAGTCGTATAAATAATGTCAGTCAGTATTACTGCTGCTGTCATTACTATAAATGGTAATCTATTTTCTCTGTTTTATTTTCCACCACGACAATATTAAGCCTCCCAAATTTTATTGTTCCATAAAGTTGTTTGGTTCTTATGATAGACCAAGTGACGTGTCCTCTGTCCCTCTATGTAAACGCTCAGATGACTTATGTTGTTCACATTCTGTGTGATTCCTTTTCCTCAAGGTCAATCCAGAGGAAGTACACCACGGGCCGCCCCGATCAGAAAGACCTGAATGAGAACCTGGCTGCCACTCAGGGCCTGGCACACATGATCACTGAGTGCCAGCTTCTGTTTCAGGTCAGGATTTATGACTTACAGCACATTGTAGTTTGCTTCCATAACAGGGAAAAAACGGTGAACTGTTTGACCAAAGTTGTGCAATTCATCGCGTTGACAAAGAAATAATGTATGAGCATGTCTTTTATATGAAATCAACAGACAAAAATAACATGAAGTGGAGAGATGTTTCCCCTGCTGAGTTGTTATTATCCAAGGACACTGTATAACTGAGTCTGAGCTCATTTCTAAAACTGTATGTCATCATTACCTTGAAATTGTCAGTGTGTACAGTGTATTTATTGCTGCTGTCAGTGAAAAGCCTCTGTAGAGAGAGAAAACAGGCTTTTTGAGTTTTATGTGGTTTTAAGAGTCATACAAACAAGAATGGCTGACTCCTCTTGACCCACAGAGGATACTGCACTGAACTCTACTGTTAAGGTACTTTTACTCTACTTAGGATAGATAAACAGTGGGCAATATTTGAAAGGCAGAGGACGTTGGATAGTAAAATGTTTCATTTTCATTCATTTCATCACCAAAAGAAAAAACGTAGCTTTAACTTGGTAACCAGTGTCTGTGTATATGCTATTGCTGCAATGGAGAATGGAAATTACACTTTATTTAATTTGTCCTGTTTCAGACTTTGAATATTTAGCCCTAAGCTGATGTGATGTTATATGATGTATAGCGATGCATGTCCTCTGGCTGTTCCCCAGATCCCAGAGGAGATGGTGACGCAGTCTCGCAACTCGTACATGGAAGCTGAGCTGATGGTGCCTCCGCTGGACGAGCTGTGCAAGGCCCATGAGGAGGAAGTGGATGAGGACGAGGTAGAGGAGGATGAGGAAGGATCCTATCACGCACACTTAGAGAGCCTGGTCCAGAATCTGCTGAAAGAAGCGAGAGATAAGAGCAAAGGCTGGGTGTCTCGCTCAACTACTGACCATACTGAACTGGCATTTAAAAAGGTGCGTGGCCATTGAGCTGCTGGAATATCATGGTATTTTGAGAATGGTGGGCTTTGTCAGTTCTCCTCCTGGGCCAAAAAATGAAAAGAAAAATGGGTTACAGGAAACCTTTTATACACATCTATATGTCCGCAAACACATTCAAAAGTAATCATGATAAGATAAGCTACACAAGTCTTTTGTACACACCCTGTCATGATGAATCTGACGTTTACCATGTGTTTGTGCATTAGGTAGGGGATGGTAACCCTCTAAGACGGTGGCGAGTGTGTGTGGAGGTGTCGGCGACCCCCAACGAGGTGCTGCAGCGACTGCTGAAAGAGCGTCCTCTGTGGCAGACTGAACTACAGCAGGAGAAGGTTCTGGAGACGCTGGACAAACAGACAGACGTGTACCAGTACTCCTGCTGCAACATGCCACCTCAACCCAGCTGTGACTACGTGGTACTCAGGTCAGGATTACTGAATTTCAAGTGTAGTAGCTATTATATAAAGAATTTCTCATCACTGAGCAGTAGATACCAACCTATTGCATGAAAAGATTGAGCAGCCGTAGTAAGTTATATTTAAACAACCTGTTCAAATGTCCCTCTCAAATACCGAAATGTTTCTTAATTACCACATTTTAATAAAATTAATCTGTAGCTATTTCGAGAATCAATTTATTGAATATTTTTTTTCAAATAAAAACTTGTAAATGAGTAAATCAGAAACTGAAATCATATTGTACACTGGGATACTGTGATGGATATTTTTCATTGTTTTCTGATGTTTTATATGTCGGTATAGTTCAAACATTAGTTGCAGTCATAATAAAAAGAAAATCAAACAATATTTAACCTTCTGACATTAAATATCTAAATAAGCTGACAGCTTCTGTATTTTGTGTCTCTCCACCCCCTCAGATCGTGGCGTACAGACCTGTGTAAAGGGTCATGTGTGCTGGTGTGTGTGTCTGTCGAGCATGACGACAGCCCACGCATGGGAGCGGTGAGAGGGGTCGTGCTGGAGTCACAGTACCTCCTCGAGCCCTGCGGGATGGGGAGGACCAGACTCACCCATATTTCCAGAGTCGACCTCAGGTGTGGGCAGACTTCAAGTGCTCCTACGGTGAGGGCTTTGATCAACATTGCAATCATTAATGTGTGTTATTTTTTGTTCTTGTTACAGGGGGAGATCTCCAGAATGGTACAACAAGGCATTTGGTCATCTGTGTGTTAATGAAGCCCAGAGGATCCGCTCCTCTTTTCACCATCTTGATCAGACGAGCACTGAGGCCAAGAGCTGAGCCCCCAGAAATTAAGCTTTTATCTTGGGTCACTCTGCCAGAGCAGCTGGGCCTGAGACCTCAGTTACCCAGGAGGGGAATCATCCAGGCAATGGACTTTGGCGTCTTTTCATGCTGCTGAGCCACACTGATCTTTACTGTACCATACTGTGCTGAGTTACAGTCCTTCACACACAGAGAAGAATATTTTTTGTCATGTATTCTGCATAGACAACATATTACTACTTATTTATTTTCCAAGCCATTTTTGTACCATAGGAGGAAATGTGGGTTTCCAATATGGAACAACTCATTTTCTTTTACTAGCTATGAAGGTGATGTTTCATATAATTGGCTCTTAACATGTGCATAATTGGAGGGGGTAATTTCAGTATTTATTGCTCTGGATCATTCTTCAAAATCCTCATCTACAAATCCAATATCTTGTAAAAAAAAAAAAAAAAAAAAAAGAAAAAAGAAAAAAAAAAGATGAGCCAATGAAACAGACCGCAATAGCGGGTTTGATCGTGAGATTGTTGCTTTAGTTTTAATGTTTAATCTGCAACACCTTAATTTGATATGACTCTAATTGTTATTGTAACAGATTAACTAACTGAAGCATACACATATCTATAACTGATTTTGTAGTAGGCTATGTGCAAGTTGGCATGAATGTTACTCATATTCAAACTAGAATACCTGTATTTGTATTGATTACTTTGAGAAAATCTACCTTTGCTCCATCTCTTTAAAGTGCCACATGGACTGTCTGGGATATACAAGAACAATTTCAATTAAAACTGTTTCTAAGACTTTTCACACAGGTTTTCACATGTTGTAATTTAATCATTGAAAATTTGGGGGAAAAGAGTCACACACACACAAAATTGACAATATTTGATAATTACATTTTATAAGCCGTTATTAATTGATTAATCTGTTAGTCAACTCATAGAAACTGGACCTCCCTGACCTACTTCAAGTACAATATGGGTACATGACAGCACAATGTTGTGAAAAGTGCACTAGTTTCAGGAAGAACAAGTACATGAGGGATCTGGATCACAGAAAGGGGGAAACACTCATCGGGTCCATGGATGTGCTTTAGCCCTGTTGTGGATACATTGTGTTGGATATCACTGTTGATTTAGTTCTCTGTCACCATTTTCAGTGTTAATCTTATCTAAATGAAATGTTATTTTAAAGTTATTATTGTCATTATATCTCTGTATATGGTATCATTGTTGCTTTCCTTTTTTGTTGTTGTTGTCATGTTATACAATGTCTAAGACATGTGACCATTTCACTGCTTCTGGGAAGCATGTTTGAAATTTTGCATGTGTGGGTGTGTGCATGGATGTACCTGTGTATCTGCGTTTTAGATATACGTACAGCCTGTATTGTAAATACATATGTACATGACGCTTTCTGTGCCAGCAGATAAAACTTCATAGCTTTTCAGGGTCTTCCTATCATATTGATATGCTGACATGTGAACTTTCAACACAACATCCTACTAAAGCAATAGCAGACTAAAGCTTGCTCTTCCATGGCACTGCCTTGGCTTTTTTTTGTTTCAGCTGTAGGCAGCGTTGCCATGGTGTTGCTATGATACAGCATCTCTACACTGCCACTAAAATCCTGTGTGGATGCTGTTTCCTGGAGAACAGTGTGGCACGCTAGTGTGTTGTATGTGTGTGTATGTATGTGTGTGTGTGTGTGTGTGTGTGTGTGTGTGTGTGTGTGTGTGTGTGTAAATATGTGTGTAGGAGAAGGACAAAAGGAGAAAAGAATGAGTGAGTGACTTTGACACGAGCCCTCCTTGGCTGTTTGTGGAGAGGCTCCAGATCGAGCTGAGTAGCTGAATTATGCTTGGTTATTTCTGACAAAGTGACAGAAAATAGAACCATTGTTTCTAAACAAGAAAATAAAAAAAACATAAGAATTCAACATTGTCTTCTCTTTGTGGAAATGTTATTCTGTGTCTGACATTATAAGAGAGAAAACCACAGTAAATACTGTCTCACAAATGTTTTGTCTTACTTTGTCCTTTGGTCTTCTGTCCATGGAGTGGTGCTGTTGCCCTGCTGATGTCTGAAGGTCATGAATAAATGTGGAAAAGTATGCCATGGAAAATATTTTTAGATAAGTGAGTGAATGAAAAGTCATCAAAGCATCGGGGGCTTCTCCCTAAGGACATTTTCACTCTCTGTGTCCTTTCAGCGGATGGATGGTGGAATCTAAACCACCACTGCTCGGATCAATACTCAATCACATTTACCTACTTAGCCGTGTTAGATGGTGACTCCGGCAGAGGACGATGAAGGTGTTTGAACACAGACGCTGTTCTCCCCAGCCTCCCTGTATGCCAGTGTGTCTGTTACTTTTGAAAAAGCACAGAAATGAATGAAACATTGCTTTAACTTCTACCTCATTTAACAAGTCAGTGATTTTATCTAGAATGTAGGGCACACTGTTAACAGCTCCTGAATGTCAATGATCCTCTGCACCATGGGAGTACTTTAGCTCCACTACTCCATGGGCTCTGACAAATGAGGAACAACATGTTGCAAATTACACAATAAAAAAGGATTACTGACAAGGTGAATCAAGCATTGATTTCCCCAATTGGATCCACATCCATTTTTGGAGCCACAGCGACCACAACTAGAGAAATGTTGACAATGAAGACACGATCTATGCGATAGAAAATTCACTTTGATGTGACAGTGCTACCTCTCAGTATGTACAGATAATATACAGATGGCTGTATAATCTTTCACACTTTATGACCCTGCAAAAGATTTTAGAGTGACCTCTTCTGGAGAAAACCGGAAGTGCATCTCCTGCTCCCACCCCAACCCAGTGTCTCTTAATCTATGTTAATGGCACAATTTTGAGTTGTTGACTTTTTAAAATTTCTATATACCCACGGTTTTTAAACACTGGGTACAAGTAGGCCTTCATTGTTTCAGCAGTAAAAGTGTGGATGGGAGCCTCAGTAATATTAAAGAAGCTAGTGCAATTTCAAAAAAATAAAAATAAAAAAACAAACGAATACAGTAAACTAAACAAACAATTAAATAAATAAAACTAAACTGAAAACTATGTATTTTTGTCACTCATTTTAGTATTATTTTGTCATACCTGATATCTATCAAAGAATGAATGTAAACAGGAAGTAAAAAGTTGCCATGGAGTTACTGGGCTGATACTTGAACCATGTTTTAGCTGTACTTGTTATATTTTGTGAAATTGTCACCATTAAAAATCATGCCGAATTAACTATAAGTTGTTCATTTTTGCAATGTATCGGTGAATTTGCAGAATACTCTCAAAAGAGTCCACTGAAACTGAAGAAAACTTTAAAATGTGATTATTCTCAATCAAGCTCGCTCAGAAGCGTCTTTTTCGATGCTTTGGATGAAATTATCCAGATCTTTATTCACGATGGACATTGGATATAACATCGGACAAGATGTCGTCGGGAAGTGTAAGTCACACTGAATCTAAATATTTGTATATCTGGTTGGTGTGTTCAGACCTGACTGAATTATGAAAGAGCTAAACCCTCTTCACATGTCTAACTATGGCATAGTCTGCTCCCTGGTGATCTCTAATGACTAAGAGACAGACTGTGTGAAACCCAAGGAAAAGAGCAGCAGCCCGGGTTGTGATAGTAGTGATGACTCAGTAAAGACATTAGATTAGAAAGATATCTCCATTAAAAGTCAAGTTCTTACTGTTAACATTATGATAGCACCAATGAGAATGAACATATATCACACACTGTAAGTTATCACTTCAGTCCATGAATCCAACATCAGTTCATTGAATTAAATCAAGATAAGGGTAATGCTATTTCTCGTGGTAATGTGCTAATATCAGATTTTTTTCTGAACATAAAGCATGAGCACTAGGGCACGTTATAGTTCTACCAATATTTCTCCTTTTATTTCTATATAATTATTGCCCATTTCCCCTCAGTTTTATTAAGTGGACTGTAGGTGTGTGCACTATACAAAAATACAAAGCTGAATCAATAAATTGGTTAAAATCATTAAACAATTAATTAACAATAATTTGAGAATAGACATTTTCCCTATGTGTAACTTAACAGGCACCAAAAGTTTACATTTAATCATATTTTAAAAGGTCTTTTATTTAATAAATGTTGTACTTTATTATCTGATTTCTGAATGCCAAATACAAATTCTTTTAGAAAGTATGCTTTTTGTTTTAAAGAAACTTAAACTACACTATAGATGTGACAAAACAAATCACCATTGGTCTTGCTTTCTTTCATTTTCCTTTTGTTCCATGACAGAGAAAATGATCCTAAGAGGAATGACTTATCTACCCCAGCCTCACTTTTGCCGACTGACAAATTTGCAGTCCAAAATAATAGGATTTGAAGAAATCTCTTTCCACTCATGAGAGAGACTGATGTCAATCATACCATCTGAAGAACTCAGTGGATGTTTGCAGTGATGTACTTTGGCTGTTTACTGCTGTTGCTCTTTATCTGCACTACGTTCATATTAAGAAAGCCAACCAGGGAGAGAGAGAGCAAGAGAGGCCGGGGAAAATAAATGTATCTGCTTGGAGACTGGCTAATCCACTGTCTTCTTCCAGACAACCATGATAAGGTCATTAATGAATAAATTATCCCATGAATGAATTATTGATGAGGCTATGTTGGCAGTTGTGTGTACAGTGTTCTTGAGTGTACCGCTTGGTGTTGGCATGCATGGCAAAACTGTGTGGAATTGATGACAGAATTCAGTGAATCATGTGTTTGACACTTTAGAAATGGGAATATAAAGAATTTCAGATGCACTTAGCCAAGGTTCTTGATCACATTTGTTACTTCCAGGGCAAATAAAATTAAGCATGACCACAATAACACCAAATAAAAATTGAATAAGTTTCATATTTATGTAAAGTTTAATGGGTTTTCCTTTTCTTATTCATTTTCCCATTTGACCAGTTTAATCTGCTTAACATGGGTTAAAGACTGCTCATGCTAGTTTTTTTGGCTTGCAATGTTGAAGGAGTTCAACACAGCAGAAAGTTTTGAGTCATCCTGGCGGTGAAAGTGCAACTAGAACCAAACTGAATTATATCAGTGATCGAGTGTGGACAATATGAGGCCCCTGGAATGGACCCAGCTAAAAGAAATATAGCCATTATTCATGTCATCCCTTCCCCTGTTTTTGGTAAGTCAGTGTTGGATGTTCAAACAAAATACAAACCCTTCCTGGGATTCTGTGGCCCAGGTTCCTCACCGGCAAACATTGTAGCTTGTTAGTGGTAGAAGCACTAGAGAACAGAGTCACAGAGCTAAACATATAATTTTCTGAAAAATAATTACCCCTGATTTTTGGAAAACACTTATAGCTGCTCTGAATGCATCCTCAAAGTCATTAACCGTCTTGATGAAAAATATATTCCCAGCAATTTTGGAAAAAAAGATACTTAACCTATTTTCTAAGTTGCAACTGTATATATAATGCAGTTAAATGTAAATAATGTATGTCCTGTAAAACAAGCAAAGATGGTGGCAGATTATTTTGTGTAAAGATATGAAATATCAGAGAAAAACATAAATGTATAACAACATAACTACTTTAAAAAAAATGTCATTTTTATATGTCAACTCCTCTGTTTGGATGTAGAAATTAGGTTAATAATATCCTTCTGTTGTATTGTTTTTTCATGCAGACTGAAAGAGAAGAGTCTATGAGGATGCCGGTGATAACATCAGTGGTAAGTTTTGCTTCCTAATGACTTTCATGGTTTTCCAAAGATTGTCAGGTAGTTAATTTTCAGAAAATCAGATGTGTCTTATGACTTAAATTTAATGTAAAGATAATACATGAGAGGCGCAAACTGGACTTGGGGCAGAACATGTCATCATTTCAGGATTTTGGAATAACTTTAAGATTTGATAATCAAAAAATCTTTTTTATGATTGCGTATTTTTTACCTGTAAATGAAATATCATAACATCACAATGTCCTATTCATCTTTCCCGTCTTACCAAAGCAAATAATGAAATATCTGTGAGTGCTGGAGTCAGCACAACATAGGCAAAGCTTTTGATATTGTATTGTAAGAAGTATCTATGATGGTCAATCATCCTGACATTAAAAGCTTTACACATCTTTATGCAGCTTAGGATGATCTAAAGTCCTTGATACACAGCTTCGAATAAAGAGCTCCCTTTCAACAGTGATCATCAAAGTCAGCTGTTATGCACTATACAATTATTCCACTGTTTCTAAAGCTATAGCACAGTCATTGAGTAAAATGTCTAAATTCAATGTTTCATTGAACTGAATGTTCCACCACAGTAAATTCTGTATCTGTTTATACACACCCACCAGTAATTCAATAGGACAGATTTAGTATCTTTGGGAATCTTGAGATCTTCAGTGTAACGTTTAATGAAGATATAAGGGCTTGAATAACGCTTGTCTACACAACCATTGACTCATCAGTGGGTTGAGGGTCTGTGGGTTGAAGAGATCAAGCTATTTTGGATTGTTGTCATATATACAGACAACAATGCACATATTGTTAACAAGCATTATGTTTATACGCTACACATTTTCAGATCTGATTTTGCCAACTCAGTGTAGCCTTCAGGCTGACGGACTCTATGTAAGCTTTTCCATCAAACTTAACTGTGTTTTTTATCTCAGCTTGGGTTTATTCAAGGCTACAGTCACAGTTCAGGAGCCGCTGTGCTGCAGCACAGTCAAAGGGCCAAGTCCTTGATCCCGGGTCGTGACCCCTGTCAAAGTACTGGCTCCTTCATCCCTGGTGACAGCTTTCCAGACCGAAGGGAGCCTTACTACAAAGCAGTGTGTCTCACCTCTTGGATAATGAAAATGAGGAACTGTGACATATCTTTCTAAAATATTTGCTGGTGGAATATTTTGTTCCTGTCTATTTCTTTTTCTTTTATTCAGACAGAACAAGTGTGTTTAAACCTTTATCGCCACACACTTCTGAGTTCATCTAGAGGTCTTGAAAGCGATTCATAAGTCCAAAGATGGTTTAATCTTCTTAACCTATACAGAAGCGTGTAATCCTTAAAACATGACAATGACCAATATTGGGGTTATGAGATTGCAGCAGGATGACATTTTTTTCCCCTCATGCACTCTTTCCTACAGATGGATACTCAGGCGCTCTTTTTTTATCTTTAAAACTTTAATAAGCCACTTTGTGGTGTCCTTTGAGGACTGTCCTCTGCAATTCCAGCAGTATTAGAGTAACTGAGTGAATGCGACAGGGAATACGACCATGCTTGTTGAATGCACACAGTCACAAGATTGCAGAGGATCTAAGAAAAAGAGCACCTGGAGAAATCTTGTCCTCAGAGTGTGAACTTAAGGGTCTTTAGTCTGTTACTAAGTCTCATTTTCAGAAAATATATGGACAGAATTTTTTTTTAATAATAAAATTTAGTTGAAATTCCAATAGATTTCCAAGATCAAAGATTTCTCATTAAGTGGTTTATTCTGCCTTTAATATAATATGTAGATTGTGATGTTTAGAAAAGTCCTAAAGAAAAAAATCTGAATATGACCCAAAATAACCCTTTAAGATGGATATTTTCTATTGTAAAGCAAAGGAAAAATTACAAAAATATGATGGCAGAACATGACTGAATATAGAGTATTTAAAATCATAATTTAGAACCATAATAAGAATATGATTAGAGATTGTCCCACTGTCAGAGGAAAAGAAAAGTTTCTCCAGACTCAGCTCATGAGTCTTTAAATTAAAAGTTTCTTTTCAGTAAATTGATTTCTTCACAGAAGTAATATGAAAATGCTTAAGCGACAAACTGCATATGGAAGGAGACAGCAAGTTGCTGTGTTGTGGCAACTCTGTAATCAGCTTCTTTCTCTCACATCTACCTCCATCACCCTCTCTCTTCTGCTCACACATAAACATGTTCATCAAAAGACACACAGGAGTGCACACGGACAGACGCACACCCATGCACAGCCATCTTGATGATGACTCACATTCGTCTATGAAAACAGGATGTTATTACCTGTGTGTCTTTTGTGCGGGGCCCACCCTTTATACCTCTACAAGCCTGATGCTCAGCTGACAAAGTAGACAAAGTAACGTCTTCAACTTCAATCTATCCTGCTATTTTAACACTGAAAATTTGTGGTGTTACAGCCCTGTCTAAATTGCCAGAATTGTCATTTCAGTGGTAAAAGTTGATAGTAGATCCAACCCAAATCCAACCACAACTATTACACAGAAAAAAAAATCCCCAAAGAAACAAACTGCATTTTCTCCAGTACGAACTGATCAAACCCTTTCTGACAGATGTCACCTCTGTTGCACTCTCTCTGCCGGATCATCACCAAGTCCTGGTCCCCTCTGAAGCTCCAGCACCTTGATCATCAGCCCACACAAGACACTGGCACTACCTCCAATACATCTCTACAAAGGTACACAGGAGCAGAGAGGAAAATGACTGCCTGCCCGCAAAATGCTGCATCCCTGCTGGAGGTGAGGGAGGGGAAAGAGAGAGAGAGATGAGGTGAGAGATGATGGGGGGGGAACGGGACAATGTTGGTGCTTTCACCCAATCACCAACCAGATCCCGGTTAAAACCTCTCTTTCTGTTAAAGAAGTCTTTTGTGGAATCATGACAAAGGTGCAGAAGGAAGCCTTTGTCTGAAAACAAAGGGGAGTGTGTTTGTGTGCAAGAGAGGGCCTTACATTGTGGTTGTGTGTGTGTCAGTGTGTGTGTGGAAAAACCCAAGTGTGTGCACATCTGAGAGCAAGATAGTATGTGTTGGTTTGAGAAACTGCTTGTCTGAGTGTAAGGGAAGTGTTTGTAACAGATGCAAGCTCTGTATGCAAGTTGTGCAGTTGACGGACTGTGTGCAACTGTCTCTTTCTCTTTGCTTTCTGCTGATGATTGGGTTGGGGGGGAATTAAATGGCCTCTGCTCATCTGTAAAATTCTCTAATGATCTCACGTGTGCCCATGCACGTGCACCAAGTGTGAAATTCACTCACACACACACACACACACACAAACACAGAAAATGTCACTGCCATGTCACCCCCACCTTGTCGTCCCTGCCAACAGCCCAGCATCTCAAGAAAAATAAGGAGCGAGACATCAGAGGGACTGCTGTCACTGCCTGTATGAAAATACACTCAGACAGACAGACACACACACAGAACGGCACAGACAGAGTGACGAATCAGCCTCTACAGCTTCCCTGCTAATGGAAATCCTACCCAGCAGATGTGTCCTGTTGGAAGAACACATGGAGTGTGAAACAGGCTTATGTACGCATACAGGTAGTGAACTACTAGCCCTAGTCTGTGCAGCCACCAGAGGATACTGCCAGTGTGTGTGTGTGTGTGTGTGTTTGTAAAAGACACCAGTCAATGAGACCCAAATAAGTGCATGACCTAAAAAAATTTAAAGAAACAATATTCAGAGTATCGGATGCAGTTAAGGATGCAGGACATTGTAACATCATCGAGACTGAATTCATGGAAGCTACTTGTAAACACAGATCCTTAAATATACAGCAGCCTGAAGGAAACAAACCAAAGGAGTGCAAATAGAAGGGAATAGTTGACTAAGTGCCCTCATAGCACACCATGCAAAGAAAGTGTAATTTGGTGTAATTCTTGGGTAATGTAGTCTGCAGAAATTGGGATGGTGTTTTGTAAAACAGAAGGCATGAAGAAGAGAGGTGCTGAGGTGAGAGGGTGTTTGCAAAAATGAGTGAGAAAATCACACGAGAAGAAATGAGTGTCAGGAGAGCAATCCTGCTATGCTTAAGGAGGAAACAAAGGTAGCAGAGTTAAACTAGGGACAGCGATAAGTGGGACAGATGGATGGCTTCTGAATATATAAACAGTCTCTGTCTGGATGGGCTCTCTAAACTGCATGAACTTCATCTGAATTGCCCCTGCACTGCACCCAAAATAGACCCCCCCACCAGTATTTATTGCTGCATTTTTTATTTTTAATATCTGCATTGGGCTCTTCTGCAGTATTCCATATTTGCACCCTAAACAATCAAACAAACAAGAACACACAAGGAAAAAACTAGTAAACAAAATTTGGACAAAAAAAAGAAAAAGAAAAAGAAAACACCCAGTTGTTTAGGTGGAGCTTGTGCTCTGTATGAACCCATGCATGGATGGCTCCATGTTATTCCGCTTCAGCACCCTCTTAGAAAGGCCCCCAGTGCGCATGCCTGGCTGGAGCGCACTACCGCAGACAGGGGGCGTCAACATGGCGCTCGCTCCTCGACGACCGCACTGACTGCAACCTGCCAATGAGAGAGAGAGACACACAGAGGGAGCGAGAGAGAGAGAGAGAGAGAGGGGAGAGAGAAGCGTAGGCTACCCTTCTGTCAAACCTCCATCCTTTTTTCCAGCCCTATGAATCCCTCCGTATTTTCAGGAGGATAGGGTGAATTCAGAGGATTTTCTTTTTTTTTTTTTTATTAAAAAAACACAGCTCTCCCTTCTTTTCCCTGCGCAGTGGATGGTTTTTGTGCAGCAGCAGCAGCAGACGCCCGAGCTTGAAGAGCAGGTGTGAGAGACAGCGGCGACCGCTCCTCTCCTCCCTGTTTCCAAGGGGAAATGTCGAGCGAGAAGCCGGTTTCAGCACCGCCGGGCTCTGCTTCCTCGCTCACGGACACAGACCGAGACTCCCACCCTCCGCCGGGCTCCTCCGCGCAGCAGGTCGCCGCGGGCGCTAGCTCCGGCGCCACCGGGGAAAGGATGGTGTCCGCAGCCGGCTCTATGGTCCTCCCGGCCGGCGTGATCAACCCCGCTGTCCCGATCAGGAATATCCAGATGAAATTCGCCGTGTTGGTGGGCCTGATCCAGGTCGGGGAGGTTAGCAACAGGGACATCGTGGAGACTGTGCTGAACCTGGTGAGTGGAAACGGGACCGAGCAGGGTTAGAAAACACAGGAGAGGCAGCCATAGAATCACTGCGCCCTTACCCGCTATGTTTTATTTACGATGCCTCACTCCCTTGGTTGTGTGGCTTTCAGAGGATGATGTCATTTGTTTGTTCGTAGGATGGATGTGGGATTTTTTTTTTTTCCTTCTTCTTCTTTTCTGCAGATAAAAAAAGGAACAAACACGAGGCCGCATGCTGGAGAATAAATAAAGCTGTAACATTGTAAAGCCATAGAGCAGCTGAATGAAGCATGTGACCCCACCGAGGCACGGAGGGTTGTCTAACCACCAGCCATTGTTGACTAAATGACCCGTTTGCGGTGCAACGAGGAAGAGGCATTTGCAGTCAAGCTGTGGCGGATGGGAGAAAGTGTATAAGCTATGCTCCTGACCCCGACATGTACCCTGAAGTGATGCATAGGCAGCTGGTTACAAACGGCGAGTGCTTTACAATGTTGCGCACAAGACCCGAACAGATTAAATTCGTTTTCCTAATGGGCGAATTGAGGCATGTGCTCACTTCAGCCGAGCACTGAAACAAATTAATGCAACACGGACAAAGGCCGACTAGCATTATGCTATCAATCGACATATGTATGTGCACGGGGATGGCTCAAAATTATGCACAGGCCTATTGTTGAAGGCAGGGCCCCGCATCCTGTGCGCAGAGCAGTGATGTATAGGTGGCTGTGACACGGTGAGCGGTTTGTATTGCTTGTGCAACTGCGATTGTTGAATCTTTGGATCAGATATACGTTGCCCCCCCCCCCACTTCTCCTCCTCCTCCTCCCTCCTCTCTGTCTTTCCATCTTTACTCCTCCATCGGAGGCTGTGTGCGACGCCGGGCCTACCCTACACAACACATCAGGGGATTTAATCCAGCTGGAGGTGGGGTGGTGGTGGTGGTGGGTGGGGGGTGACATGACTGGTGTTTCAAGTTACGAAACTGATGCAAAATGCACAGCAGACATGGGTCTGGCTCATGCGTTAGGAGGATATAGGACGTGTGTATGTTGGATGCTGCCAGGCTGTTTTCCCTCCTCCATGCATCAGGCGATGGCGTGTACTGCATGATATTACATATCTGCCATGAAAAGGAGGGGGGCTGATTATATCATTTTCTTTTGAGGAAGAAGTAGGACCAAATTTATCACCTGCCTTCAGTGCAGTGCTTTGTGGAGGTAGACTCTTACAGGGTTTCATGGAGCCGGTGTGGCCTATTTACTCACTGGATGCTTGGAGCAGGACAGCCTACAGCTGGGCTAAACCATTTTCCTCTCAGTCAGACTGATGAGCCGTCCCAATTCGGGTCTCCTCTCATCTCCCAATCGATTATTGGTACTACACAGAAGAGCGGGGGGGGGGATTTGCTGGCTCCCTCAGACCTCGTCTCCTTCCCTTACAGCCCTCCCTACCACCCCCACACCCCCCTGGCTGATAACCATCCATCCCGCTCCGCGGCCCTCTCCTTCACTCTGGAGGGGCTGAGAGGAGTGATGCTGCCTGCATAGACTGGCCTGGCAGGGCAGCGCCATGCATTTAAAAGCAGGTGGAGAGCAGGAGGAGGAGGAGGAGGAAGAGAGGGGGGTTGAGGGAGGGTGGGGGAGGAGAAGAGAGAGAGTGGAGGAGGAGAGGTGGTAGGATGCTGCAGTGGCTATGTGCTCAGAAATCACCAGCTGATGCAGTGGAAGAGGAAAGGACTCTGGATTGGTCCACAGCAGATCAGTGAAAGCTCATCAGAGCATTCAACTGAAATGTACTCCATTTTACATAAATACCTGCATTTAGGCCCACACTTTTTTTTTTTGCAAATGTTGTTCTGATGCATTAACACACAAAGGCCTGGCACCTCTGACAAATTAAAGCAGTATGTGTTGGTATTATAAAGCTTTACTTGCTAAATCCTGAATTGAACAATCAGTTCTGGTTGCAGTGCTGCCAATAGCTAAGCCTGTTAGGGAATTCTGTTGCCCAGCTCCTTAATTAAAAGAGTTGAAACAAAGAGGTGTGGAGGCAGGAAACCTCAGTGGTCATGCTACTGGTACAATGAGTCCACTGTGACCCAAAAGCTGATCCATTATTCCAGTCAATGTGGGAGACCACAGCAGCCACATTCTCCATCCACCCTGGCTGTATTGATCAGATCCCACTGCGGCTTGGTTGAACAAATGGCTTGTCGGCTGGATCAGATATGGTCCCTATTCTATATGGCATGATTCTGGCCTTCGGTGAGTGATGAACTGTAGAGTCAGTGCAAAGAAAGAGAAGGAGAGAGAGAGAGAGAGGACAATAAAGAAAAAAATCAACTTGGCTTTACTGATGCTGATACAGTGTCAAACAACAGAGAACAATCAGTTTATCACTACTGCTGCCAGTGTTGTCGGGAACACAGGGCTTGTTATTGTTTCTAATATTGGAATAATAGTATTTCAAAATAAAATAGAACATGTATAGAAACACATATAGAAATGTATTTATTGTGTGTCTGTGTATGTGTGTGTGTGTGTGTGTGTGTGTTTGTGGAGGGGGAGGGGGGGGTTGCTGGTGGTGAGGTGCTCAGCTATTACCATCAACAAGGCATCACTGTTGTCAAGGCAACACTGCTCTTTGACTGCCTGCCTCCAGACGCTCGACCACCTGGTGTTGCTTTCCGCTTCCGGACTTCAGTCACAGCGCTCTGCCACAGCGTCTCTCTCCGTCTCTCAAGCTCTTCCTCTATCTGTCTGTCTCCTACAACGTGCCGGTGGTTTTCTGGCCTCATCAGCTCTATGCTAAACAGCAACAACAAGCTAAACACTAAGCATTGAATAACTGAGGAGGGTGAAGCTCGATTTATAGTGGAGTCACCATGGAAAAGGCTTAGTTCATGAGCAAATTGATGGGCCACCATTCTGCCAGAACACACGCCATCATTTTGAGTTTTTGATGATGATAACAATGGTGTTTATTTGGGTCGAGATGTTGATCATGGGATACGAGTCGCACAATATTCATTACCCCACATGGAAGCATCTGCATTTTTTTCCTGCTTCTCAGCTCCTTTGTTCAGGTTTTGTCCTGCCGCTACATGTTTACATCAAGATGTCGGGATACTATGGATATTATAGATCAGTTGTTCTCAAGGAGTTGAGGCCTGTTCAGGGAGTTGTGAGATGAACCTTGGGAGTCACAAGCTTATCAATACGACAAGAGAGGAAAAATATCTTTTTAAACTGACTGAATAATTTGCACTTCTAGGCCTTAGAATAAGCAGGAGAACAAAATTGATTTTTGGGTTGATGTGGTAATAACCCAGGAACATATTCAGCTGGCAATGATGGGTCCCTGCTTTGAGTTCACAGGCCAAAAAGGTTTGGGTCCACTTTTGTAGATGAAACTACAGGGCAAGATGGTTCATAGTGTGATAATGGACCCATTTTACTGCATGTGTCATCTACTTTACTGGTGGTTCTGTGGATTGAAACCACCCCTGGGTTATTCTAGTAATGGTCAGACACTTCTTCCCAAGGCTGTGGTTGTTTTCTCTGACGTGTTGCAATGATGGATATTGGAAAGTGGATGCCAGGTCAGGAGAGATGTTTGTTGACAGATGGAAGAGGGTTGACGTGTGATCCGTCTATTTGAACTGTACTGTCATATCTATGCTTTATTTGAAGAATTGGGAGGTATATTTCAAATGCATCTACAGGCGGTGCTGTCAGTCCGTCTGCCTAAGTACAGCACCAGCTGTGCTTATTTATAGACAGCTTTATCTAGTTGTAATGCTTTTTTTGGGATCAAAACGGCGTGTTTGTCTGGCAGAGAAAAAGATTGGTGGCACAGTCTGGCTCGTGCTTGGTCTTCATGCTCGCTCTTTGCTTTTACTTCTCTCTCTCACACCTTTCTTCTTAGTCAGATGCAATTTCTTCTGGCAGTGTCAATCCCCACCTGAGCCTCTTTAGTGGCCCCACTGAGTCTCTGTTAGCAAACGTCTCATTATTCTTGTCCACACACTCCACAATCACCAAGGTCACCTGATACTTAGTCCACAGTCAGCAGAGTCAGAGTCTGACACACACACACACACACACACACACACACAACCACAAAAATATACATGCACTTACCTAAATATTCATAAGTTGACATTCAGACACATGCTCAATTATTTGTACGCAATAGCAATCCACCGATGTTTCTCTTTTCTGGAAGACGTGAGAGATAAAAATGAAAAAAGACTAAATTAAAGATGACAAACAGGATGGGAGGAAAAATGAGGACAGCGTTAGAAAAGAAGACTGTTCCTGTGTTTTGTCATTTGTTCAACACTGCCTGACACTCTGCTTGGAGTGCAGTGACACTGACATGCTGATTTAGACCTCACAGATTTTTTTTTTATTATTATTATTTTTTTTAAAAAGGACTAGGTCACCCAATTTTCTAAAATATTTTATGACTGTTAGCTAATTTGCCCTGAGGTGGTTTAAAATGCTGGTACAAAACTGTGTTTAATTGAACTGTTTTCAAAGCCTGCCCTGTGGTTGCGGGCTCAGGGCACAGGCTAACTGTTTCCCTGCAGCACTGTAATCTGCTTGCATGGCCATGCGGGGGAATAACAATGCGTCATCGTGTGCTCACACAGCCATGCAGACGATTCTCATAACAAGCATCCAGTTAACAGATTTAAATAGCCTAATAATGAACGTGTGTCATTGCTAGTGTGTGTTTGGTGAACTTTTGCATAAACACTAGATGTTTCCTTGAAATGACCATTTTCCTCTCTAGTTATGGGGCATCAAGTGTTGTGTGTATTTTCCCTTTGTCATGTTCCACAATGTTTCTAGTGTAGCTGTCGAATGTAATTCTAGCAAAGACCTCTAAATGCAGGTTTCTTAAAAATGACTGTTATCAAGTTAATTGTTTTACTGTTATTGCTATAGGCTTATAAGACAATGGTCAAAACGACAATTGCTCCATGTAACACTGGCTGCATTTGTGTGTCTTGACGGCCATTGCTTCAGGCTACAAACAAAGGATGTCGCTTGTACAAGTGCTGCTTTTCATGCACTCTGAAAACATATTCAGTGATGTTTGTGCTTTTGCCTTCCTCCTATCCCTTTTACTGTTTGTTAGAAGTGCATGACCCTATTTCTGTTTCTGGCTTTACTGTAGAAACGATGAATCAGTTGATTTATCAGCTGATTCGTGAAGGATTCATTGGTAATCATTTGGATAACTAATCTTTTTCTGCCTTGTTTCAAAGAAAGAAATGCATAGGATTGGTAGTTGCAGCTCTTCTTGGTTTATATATATTAACCACTTACCATTAAGTGATTCAAGTGAACATGCATGAAAGTGTAAAAATAGTGTAGATGCCAGTCCAGGCTCAGCTCAGTGGTCTCATTTATTGGTATAATTGTAGTAATATTTTGTTACACACATTAAATGTTAAAATACATATATTACTGTGAATGCATAGTAACAGTTCTTGTAACACACCACAAAAAATCAGCTCAAACAGTCAGAAAACAGTGTAATCATGTAATAATGGTAATAATGATTTCCATTATTGATTAACCTGCCAACTACAGTCTCGATCACTCATTTAGTCATTAAAAAAAAGTGGCATCTTCAAATGTCTTCTTCTGTCCATTTAAAAGACTGAAACAGGTCAGTTCACTGTCACACAAGACAAAGAAAAGCAGTAAATCAGCAGTTAATTGCAAATGAGTTCTTTTTGCCAATCAACTAATTGATTAATCATTTCAGCCCTATATGTAATGTTAGTTTTATGCAGCAGAACTGCTGGTGTATCACGTCTTCCTGAAGGGGACAGACGAACGTTAGCCTCAGGCTAATGCTGCAGCAAAGAGAAGAAACCCTTAAATTTCAAGACAAACATGTCTCAGGAAGAGGATGCACATTTTGTTCATCTTTACAGAGTGTTTTGTGGGACTCAGTGAGATGATGTGGGGGCTTATTTCTGGGAAAGATTAGCTGCTATAATGCTGCAGAGAGAGTTAGTATGTGCCTGGGGGCTGCAGCCAGTGAGCAATGTTAGCTAACAGTGACAACTGTGCTGCTACTGACCCATGAAACAAAAACAACCTTAAATTGTTTTTGCATGGGGTGACCTGCCACTTCAACTGCATGAACACATACACACACTTGATACCGGTACACACACATTCATTATGTTTGTGCTTTGGAAGTGGAGGACAGAGGGTGTGGCTTCCACTGCAAGGTCATGAATGACTCTGCTATCTATCACACAGCTGGGCTGTCCTGACCCCTGCATGAGCCAGAGAGAGACCCAGAGCATGAACGAGAGGTGGAGAAGGATGATGTGACGAGGATCCTCATCTTTCCCACAGAAACACTAAGGGAGAGAGATGGTGAACTAAAGAGAGCAAAATGATAGGAGGCAGTCAGAGGGTTTTAGAGGGAAAATTGAAAAGTCTGTGATTGTCCTTCAGGTGCTCTTTCCTCTTGACTGTAGCATTGGTCCAGTTTTATGGCGTTCAGTTGGAGTCTGATGAGGTCCGGCCCCCCGTGGAGCCTCATCACGCTGCCTGTATCACTGCGGCACTCTCCTCTGCTCCTGTTGATTGAGGAGTGAAATACAGTAGGAGTCTCATGGACCTGTGTAAATAGGAGAGTTTGCACAGTTTCTGTTTAAAGCACAAATCCTGTTAGATACCTTGACATTTTGAGTTTTAATTGGCCATTTTTCTTCATCAGTCACTTGTCACACTGTGGGATTAACTTCCACTGGCTTGTTAATATGGTTAACGTTCCTCTGTGATGGCGAGGGCTGCGCTTATAGCTTCCATGCTCTGAGGCACGCTGGACAGATCTAGAAACCTAACCCTCTCTACGGTGTGACAAATATCTGGGAAAAAGAAAAATAACCAATTAAAAATCTAAATGTCAAGTCCCTTAAATGACAAACTCTGTTACTGCCAAATCCTCTTACTAGCAAGCTTCTTCGTAATGATGTGCTTCAGAGCCAAATGAGTCTCTTTAAAGGTGTTATGCTGATTCCTCCAGGTTTCACAAGAATTTTTTGACTTACATTATAACACGCTTTTTGTTCAACTCTCTCACCAATCAGATTTGTATGTGAGTGAGTGTACGAGCAGTTAAGCATTCAGGCTAAACCGTTCACCTCTGTGTCTTAAAGCGCCTCAATTCTGCTCCACTTCTCTAAATTCCTCCTCATCCATCGTTAGCTGCTATTTCCAGATGCTGGGATTTCTCAGAGGGATAAGCCATGTCAGATTTTGGGCGAGGGCACCTTCTGGGAAATGGGGAAAACACAGACAAAAATGTCCCATTCTTGCTTAACGACACCTTTTGTTACTTCTCCATCGTGTTCCTCCATTTCCCCATTCTTTATCTTCCCTAAGCACATCCATCTCCCTAACCCCTCGGTGTAATCTCATCCCTCGCTCCCTGACTCCTTGGTTGGGTGAACCGGCTGGTGGATGAATGTGGATGATCCCTATTGTGAGGAGGTAATGGAGCTGTCTGCACTGCCTTTTCTCACTGTCTCCTTCCACTCATCTTTGCCACATTTCAAGCTAAGGAAGTCTGGAGGGAGACTATCTGCTGTTAACCATATGTCTGCCTCCATGTCTATATATATAGCCTACTGTAGCTATGCTTTTGTTAGTGTGGATGTAGAGTTGAAGTGAAATGAGGGAGATGACAAAAGACCTGCTGAGGGAAAGATATGCAGGATTCTTACGTATTTGTCATTTCTGAAACTGACAGAAAGTAGAAACGAGTAGTACAATAGCTGCAATGGCTGTTTGAAGCTCTGTCATATAAATATACTGTATTGTATTTTGACCTCTTTGAAAAAGGGATTTCACGATACCAGAAATTTCATTTACCAATGAAATGATTTGTGTGACTACACGTGCACAAACTCCATATAGTCAGTGTGTAAGCAGAAGTTTAAATTGACTAACAAGGTGAAAATATTAATTTGAAATGTCACAGATATATTTTGACAGACTGGCAGTGTGTCATGAATGTTGTGAGTAGGATTGTTCTGATACCGATGCTAGGACAGTGTAGTGAAGAAGAAGAATTGACTTCCCATATATACTTGCAAGCCTTTAATTTGGAGTGGCACTAGTGTTAAGACAACTAGTGTAGGAATTGTTTATTTATTTTATCATTGACATTAAAATTATGATAATAACAGAAATAAGAAATATTCTATGTTCATGTTTTACATGGGGTTAACCTGAGTCATGACAAACAGCATGAGCAATCATATCACATACAGTGTCAGTGGTATCCAGCTGGTAATTACATTTTTTCTTTTTTTTTCTTTTAATGATTATTATATCAGTACTTGGTTTTGGCTGATACAAAAGTTCAGGTGTTGGAATCAGTATCAGGAAAAACTGAATTGGAGCATCTCTGGTCGTGATGTTATGAGCTGTCGTGACGCTAGCTGGCACAGGTCGCAAACGATAACGGTAACATTTCAGGACGTGAACATCTTCAGGTTAATATCTGAACATTTTGTTGTTAATAGGAAGTGAACAACCGAAACTCACCCAGCCTGAATTCTGTGTACAGACCTGGATGCCCGTCTTTTAGCTGCTTAGATTTAGGTTTGAGCTGGTTTCTCCTTTCATTTGAAATACTTCTTACTTTTGTCTGTCTATAACTTTTGCTTGTCTATACTCTGATGATCCCTGTCAAATGCAGAATATCTCCACACAACAGTTTTGACAGACCCTTTGCTACATCATTCTGCGTGTTGTTTTTCATCGATCGCTGTGCCTGCCTTCCTCGTGTCTTCAGGGTTATTATACTGCCCTCGTCTGTCCCAAAAGAATCACATCTTCATTACCTTCAGTGCCTTCGGTACCTATGGTACTGTAGAAAAACAACTAACGTCACAGTTTAGGTTTGATGTCTCATGACGTCCTTGCTTTGAAATCCAAAGTACATTACAGTCTCTTCTAATAGTGCTGTAACAATTCAGTTGATTCAATTTTGATTTTATTGCCACGACACGTGGCTCATAACCAACTGCTTAACTGTTAAACCAAATATTCACATTCCCTGTTTGTTCTGTGATTTAGTGTATTCAGTATCAATCAATATCAATTATTTTTTGATTACACTTACACTATAATAATTACACCAATATTTTAGGTTTTACTCATTAAAAATATATACTTTCTTAATGTTGAGGTCTGATCATAATAGACTAATAGAAAGTGACGCAAATTGTGCAGTTCAAAGTATAAGAATAAAATAATGAGCCCTAATAATAATTTGTCCTATGAAATGTGATTAGAGCCTGCATTAATGTCAGTGTGGAAAGCTTTTATTTTGAAAACCCAAAGTATTAAGCTCATAATAATATGACCAAAAGACAAACATGTTTCTTTTTGCATCTCTGTAACTGTAACCAGCTGGTCAGTTTTTTTATCTAAAAAATGTAACTAAAACTATAAATTGGTTATTTGATCAATTTCCTGTGTTTTACTAGGCCTAATGAATTATTCATTTCAGCACTAATATTCTTCTAAAGGCTCCAGAAAGCTAATGTTCTTAATTATTCTTCTTTTCTTCCACATGATTGTGACCGGCTGGTTCATGCCATTGTCTGTGGATCTTTTGTGTGTGTCTGTTTTTTTTTGTTTTCGTGTGTTTGTTTGTCGGGAGAAGCAGGGATTGTCATTTCAATGGAATCATTTTCACCACATTTGGATCAAAAACACTGACAAAATATTTTTGTAGCTATGTGTGCATCTATTTTTGTGTGTGTGTGTGTGTATTTCAGTCTGGCACCCCTACAATGCACTAATCTCCAAATTATAACGAGCTGCTTTGTTTGAATTACCTGGTGTTTGTGCGCTGGTGAGCGTGTACGCCCTCAACATCCCAGAGAGTTGATAAATGAGTGTTCCTACAAACCCTTGCTTTAGTCTCCTACACCTTCATCTGCACATTTTCTCTGGCAACAAACTCAAACACACCAACATGCATACATATACACAAAAATACACACACTGCTCCCTTCCTTCTTGTAGCCCACATTATTGCCTGGCAGGGGTGATTTTATATTCATGCTGGCCTACTTCGCCTCTCTCCCTTGGCTCCTCAGTCTCACACACACACACACACACACACACACACACACACACACACACACACACACACACACACACACAAACATACACACACATCTGCTTTACTGTGAAGTATAGCTAACTGTGTAGTTATTCATCATGCTGAATACTGCAGTGGCTGAAGGTTGTGTTGTGTTTCTATGTGTGAAACTTCACTATTCAACAACTACTCCAAATGTTATTTTACTTTCGACATGTAGCATCTCACTGTTTTGCTCGTACGTCTCCTGCAGCGTGAAGAACGACACCAGTAGCTGTAGCAAGTCATTTAACACCACATTAGACTGGTTAGTGGATCTACACTTGCTATCAAACCAAAACATTTTGAATTTCAGGGTCTTTTTTACATCCATCTGTATTCTGCACTGAACAATGTCTCTGCTCTGCATGTTCCTCCCATGAAATAGACTTGAACTAGAGAATGCAGATGGGAGCTATGATCCCCTTAAGGATTTCATCTTATAAATCCACTTCAGTAATGACAGCGAGCTGTAGATGAAGGGGAGGGTTAAACAAGGATATTCAGGCTTTCAGGCAGGGATTTTTCACAAGTGAGAGCAGCTTGATAAGAAAAAGGCCTTGGTAATGTTGTGTACACTCCAAAGAGAGCTAGTTAAACAGACCAGACAGTGACAGAGTATGCTCCTTTGCTTCTCTTTGGAGGTGATGCTGTCTGGCTAGCACTGCAGTAGCATTGGTTTTAGCACACACAATAAAATTGGGTTTGTGTGCTCTGGTCTGTGTCAGCGAGGGAAATAAGAGCAGTGTCCTAATCTGCTGTGGAGTAGTGAGACTGCATTTGGTAATAACATTCTGTATGAGGGCTGGCTGTCATGTGGAAGTGTCGACTGCTCAAATTAAAGCAGTTTGTGACAATGTTTGGTGGCATGATTAATCTCACATCGTTTACTTCATTGTGTTTGTACATTGCAAGGCCTTTGATCTTCCATCAATAACAATGCCAACAAGCTAATGCCAAGGAGCTGTATGGCGTTTTCAGTGTCTTCATTCAAAAGTTATTCCTAAAAATAATTGCATTTAATTCTGCAAGTGAGATTTTTGTATAAATGTACAAATACATGTCTTTACTGTAAGAGTCCATCACTAAAGTTGATGGGACTGAAAACTAAATGAAATAGACTCGAATAGGAGGAAAAGGGAGGTGGACACAACTGTACAAAGAGAGCGGTCACATTTAATGAGTCAGCACAAATTATCATGACAGTCGATCCCTGACCCATCCACTGAGGTTATGTTTGCTAGTGCCAGTACCACTACCAGGAGCTGACACCTAGCAGCACCCATGCCAGGTTTCCCGTCACCATGCCTGTGAGCACTTTCACACTCAGAAACATTGGAAGAGAGACGTTTTTATTATTTTTTTCACCTGGCAGTGGTAGTGACTCACTGCGCCTGCATACCCACTCCTGCCCTCCCTTCCCCAACACTTACCATGCATCCCACCCCCCCAACCCCACCCCTGCTGTGTTCAGGCTCTGCTTCCAGGAAAACTATTAGGCTGCTACAGAGAATGTGGATGGAATAAAACATACTTCTATAATTAAGCTAATGTATGGAGCCAAAAGGGTCTCGCTTTGACATTTGCTCATGTTACCACAGGGGTCACATATGGAAATTTCACTTACACAATGAGTGAAAAGACTGTTAAATAAATTGTTACTGCTGTTATAGATCATGCACACTTCTTTTGCTTTATACCAGTGGCTTCAGACATGGAACCAGATTTGCACAGGGATTTTTATTTATTTTTTTACCACCAAACCTAATATTTATGATTTATGAACTGTCTGCATCTGTTTTTCACCCTCCTCCTCCATCCCAACAGTTATTTTAGACTTGCACAGTTTTTTTATTATTTATATTTTTAAAATCTTGAAATCCTTTTGAAATCTAACATTTATTTTCTTTTCTAAGTATTTGGCCTTCTTCAGGAATAGAGTGTAAGCTCTCAAGGCTGCGAGTGCATGCTGGCAACGGGCTGTGATATTTGAGAATGGATTTTGTGTTGATATGACCTTTTGATAGGAAATTGTTTTTTTTGTGAGTGAATTTGACATTTGACATTGTCATCTGGGGAGCCAGAGTTTCGTTTTAGGCATGTATCTCAATAACATTCACTGTTTGAGTGAGTACAAGCTATGATATGAAACTCATGCAGTCATTTATGTCATGTGTAAGATTAAAAGCTGATAATATTTCAGTTGAATAAGACTAGAATTGGAGTTGGTCGCCCATATTTACCAACACAATTAAACTAAACGGCAGCTGCATTGACTTCACTAGCTCTGTTAGCAAATGGAACTGTCTAGTTGTCATTAATCTGTATTTCACTCACTTATTCAAGAATAATAGATGTTTGTTGCAGATTAATGCAGCATTTGAAACTTAACTCACTCCAGTTTCCATTGCAGCTGTTCAAGTCTTACACTACATACTTATCTCATTCATATCCAGTTGTTATCTATTATCCACTGGAGAAAATATCCTCCAGGATGATGGCACTGTTTGTAAATTATTCCAACGTAATAGAAGCTGCATAATAAAGTATTAATGTGTCAGATACCCTAAGGCTATATGCAAATAAGGCAAACTTCCCAGCGTAAAAAGAGAAGAAGCTGGTATGAAGAATATGGTTCATGTAAAAATCTTAGCATGGTCCAAATATGCAGACGATTTGAATCCTGAATCTGAGTTGATCACCACAAATGCAAACTCCCAACGATTCCCTTTCAAGGTTTTCACTTCCAAAGCCTGAGCTTCTGACAGCTGCTGCACTGTTACTGCTGTGTCTGCTGCACTTCAAACAACACGAGCTTCAAACAACACGTCTTCACAACTGTCCAGTGTGGAAGACGAGTCTGAAGTAAAGCTGACGTAGTGACAGGCCTGTAGCGCAGACACACCTCGACAGAGGAGCAGTTGCTGCTGCCTGGACCAGACGTTTCATTATAAACATAGTAATATGTCGAGAGCTAAGTTTGGTTTCAGCGTCATGTGTTTCTGTGTGAGTTACATTGTGTGTTTTTCTGACTTGACCTGTGATTATCTTGTGTGTACAGTATGTGTGTGCACTGTGTGTGGTCTTTTTGTACTATTACACAGACTGCATCATGCTCCACAAGCCCTTCTAAACCCTACTTTGTGTGTATGCGTGCATGTGCATGTGCGTGTGTGTGTCATTCCCGATCCTGTCTTATGATGATGGATTACTGAGACCCATTGGAGCTGCTTGCTGCCCTTCTTATCGTCCATCAGCTGTGGCTCAGTGGAACAGTGCTCCCCATTGTTTCAAAGGATGGTGAACACATACAAGGCTATGTGCGTGCATGTGTGCTTACACACACGCGCATGCACACATCCTATCTGCTGCGGCACATACACTCAACCAATCCAAACAAACAGATTAGTGATCCTGAATTGCCACCAGCCTGGCCTGAGTCAGGTCTGCAGGGTTTATCTGCTAACCTTTGAACTTAGCATCAGCTTGTCTGCACCTGCCGTATCTCTCAGACACACACACACACACACACACTCAGATGTATTCAATGAAAGGGCTATGGTCATGCTAAATCTACCATACAATTTATATACTCCAGTTTGACTGTTCTAATCAATCAGACCTTGCTGGTGCTCAGTAAGAATGAGGAGTTCATAGTGACTTGTAAATCTCAGCTCTGCTGTCTTGTCTGGATTTCTATCTCTGGTATTCCCACTGAGGTGTAAGCAACATGCAGGATGCCCTGTAGGACTTCACTTCCTGTCAGCTTCTTTGAAATGAGCGTATTTGAGTCGAGTCAGGGGAACGGGTGCGAAGGCCTTGTTAAACTACCTTATCTCAGCCTTGAGTCCTTCCTTCCGAGGCTCCCGTGACATAACACACAAGGATGCCCTTGTTACTGCCTGCCTTCAGGGAAAAAATGGAAAGAGAGGAAAATTGAGCTGCCTCTTGTCCTCAACAGAATCTGGTAGAAAAGGGCAAAAAAAAACAAAAAAACAAACTATAAGACAAAACCCTGACACCTCACTATTCAACTTCGGCTTTCTCTCTGCTCTCTCTGTGTGTCCAATAGTAGGTATCATTTGTTTGATGCTGTCCTTTCAACAATGCCCTCTCAATCCCAAATGCTAAATGATGCTCTTTACTCCCTTCAGTTTTTGCCTTCAGTCTTCTCTTTTCCTTCTGTACCATGGCAATCTAGAAATTCTCTCAGTCTCCGCTCCTCTAGACCTCTTGTCCCCTGGCAGTAGAAGTTGCCTTTCGAACTTTTCTATTAAACCATAATTCTTGAGATCATAACACATACCTAATAACTAGTCTGGAAGGCCCAGACGTTTCCTTAATAGAGGGTAGTGTGGGTGTTTTCTTGCTGCCACAGCATTTATATTTTCTCTGAATCTGTGCTCATCTGTGCTCATCCAGCATTCAGGTGTTGAATGCACAGAGGTCTTGTATCAATTTAGTGATAGCCTCCATCGCAGGTGGTGTTTTTCCACTGAACTTTCCAGAAATGAGAAAGTTAACAATATTGTCACAGAGCTTTTCCAGTGATCGGCTGATAGGCATCACTGCTAACGCCAACTTGGTTTGATAATATCAGTCGGCTTTACATGTTTACTTTTTATTTTTTCCATCCTGTTCATTCCTTCCTCCTGTTGTGTTCTTTTCTTGGGATGGACTCATCTAATACCGGATGACACCGGCTGTACCGCAGCAACTGCAATTGAAAAAGCTATAGCTTGAGTTGATGTGTTGTATGAAGGAGGATGTAAATTTATTCATGAGAAAGTGCAGTGGATGATTATTTTAGCCGGGAGGCATGATTCTGAGCAATTCTCCAACACTGTTAGTCTCAAGCACATACTTTCTGTCACTAAATTTAAATGCTAAAATGTTTTATGCAGAGCATATACACACAGAATTGAAATTCAAATCTCGAACTCCCTTATAGTCATGGGTAAACAAACATAGAGGTAAATGACTTTTAATGGCATGAATTCCAAGGCTGTATCACCACCAAAATCTAATCAGTGGTTCATTCACTTACAGCCTCTCAGTCCTTCAAATTTAATAGAGCTATTGTAAAATGTTCTAAAATAAACTGATGACAGACAAACAAACTTGGTAAAACCCTTTAAAGTATAATACCAACCCTTAAATGAGTCAGTTGTACATAGTCATGTGTTTAGTGGTTAGCCTGTAGTTAACTGTGTTCTCTCTCTACAAAGGATTACAGACTGTCATTTTCTCTCATATGTTCGACAACCTCTTAAGTCCGGTATTTTCTAACTGTCCATTGTGATGCAAATTAAAATCACTGCAAATGCTTCTTATTTCATGCAGATGTTTGCTGATTGTAGGAGCTATATGAATCTGTAAATTTGCATGTGCGTGTGAGAATGTGTGGAGTTCTGCAAGACAAAAAGGGTAAAAATGCTTTTTTTGTTTGTTGCCCAATAGCATGTGACAAGGCTTATTGCTAGATCCGTTACTAAGCCTCTTTGGCCAATCAGGTGGCAGACATTTTAAACTGCAGTTGGATGAAGTCAGAGTTGTGGTCACTTTGGCTGCAATCCTCAATCCCTGCAGTGTCTGTGTGTGTGTACATGCACACGCATCTGACCTGGATTTATTTATTTTCCTTTTCTGAGAATATCAGTCGCGAACAGTACAGTTCTGTTTTGCAGCGGAGCTCTCACAGCTTTGAATTTCATGTCATGTTTTGCTGTCACGGACTTTCAGTCCTTGAAAAATATCAACGGTATTAATACGATGATTAGTACAGTTCCATTTTCAACTGTTTGTCAGTGAATTTTGAGCTCTTGGTGAAGGATTTCTATTGTATCTGTGAGCAGAGAGAGTGGAAGCTTCCCACTGTGCTGAAAAGATGTCATTTCATTCACACCGTTCCTGCACATTTCTTCTGTACTGTGTTTCTGATGCCTGACCTCACTTTCTTATGGTCCATCTGATATATAGTACAGTTAATCTCCTTCTGGTTGGTGTCCCTCTGTTATTTTCTTCTTCTCTGCTCTTTTTAAAAATCCTCAGCCTCCCACTCCAGTAAACACACTTTTGAAAAATATTTTTTTCAAATTCTCATATGCTAATAAAACTGTGCCTCATTATTACTGGATTATTTTGGGGAGATTCACTGTATCACTGCTGTTCTGTTCCTCTACCTTCGCTCCTTTCTCTTTTTGCGTGTACTCATGCTGTCATTCTTGTGAATCACTGCTGTTGTGAGTGTGTGTGTGTGTGTTTGTGTGTCAGTGACGAATTGTGTGAAAGTGTATGTGCAAATGACTTGACCTAAAAGACTTTTTGCGATGAATTGCTAAAAAAAGACTTTTGCCTTTTGAACGATGCGTGTATATGTGCATGTGTGTTTTGGCTGGCTTTGTCAAGAGTGCTTGGTGTGTGTTTGTCTGCATGTGTGTGTACGGTTTGTTTTAAGCCTGCACTTGACAAGGTTTGAGTCAGATGTTGGAGGCAGGAAAAGGCACACTGAACTGGTCTGCCATGAACTGGAGACTAGAGGCTTTCATAAAGACAGATCTCAGCAGGTATTACAGTCTTATCTCCCCTTCTCTCGCTCGCTTTTTATCCAGTGCTCCCTCTTTGGTTTTTGGCAGTGTTAATAAAAACTGACAAGCCAATACATGGGAACGCTGAATCGCTTTTGCTTTTTCTTTGATGTATGTATAGACGCACGTTCATGGTTATTTTTGTGGAAAATGTACCCAGGGTACAGCTTTTGGCACAGAGAACACAAATGTCTGTATTTCGGATCTGATGGAAATGTAGCACATACGCTTATTTGCTAAATTTTAGGCAGCAGTTGGTTGGTTGGAATTTTTCACCTTCCCCCTGTTTTGCCCGTGAAAGACTTAAGGACTCAAGACTCAAGCTGATTTGGAGCAAGCCTTCTTTGCCCATAGGACACAGTGTTTATGCATACATGGTTTTTTCCATTTGCCAAATTAAGCCCTGAAATGACTCAAGGACGGAGTAGCTAATTTTTCATTCGGTGCATTATGGCTCATACATAAAACGTATGAGAACAGGAAGAAATTTCCGTTTGCCAACTTCAAGTTTTCATGTCTTTGAAGATTTCATGCTTTTTTTTTCTTTTATGTTATGTATTCATGCAAAACACAAATATTCATGCCATCTGTAACTAAATGTTTGCTTTGCACCATAGTTTCTTATGTATATTTTCAGTTCATACATACAGTATTAAGGGGACAAACAAAACAAAATCGTATTTGGAAAAAATGCAAATCCTGACCCAAGAGAACAGAGGATAAGAGCGCTAAACCGAACCTTTAGCCCAGCTTTTTCCTTCTGTCCCTGTGTTATTTTCTCAGGTTCTCTTAGTTGGCTTTGTAATTGAATGGTGTATATGTGAGAGGGATGGGAACAGTGTCCAAGAGGGAAGTGAGTTTGCTGCATAGAGCTGCTGTGTGTGGCTGTCAAATCATCTTGTAATGAACTGCCATCTGCACTGCACTGCCCTGCAGGGAAAATGCAATGTGTGTGTGAAAGAAACAAAACAAAAACAAAAAAAAAATGCCATGTGTATGCATTGTGTTTGTCTCGTTTCTGTTGGCAGTTTGAAACTCTCTGGTTTGGTTTTTATCTTCGGATGGTGCAGTATACACAGCAGTGTCGTGTAGTGGGAAGATGAAAGGTGGTGCTATACGGACGCATCAGTCTCAGACCAATCACTGGGAGTGCTTGGATGCAAGATCTGTCAGTTTCCCATGATACAGAAGCTTTTACTCACACATATGGGCCCACAGCGACCTATAGCTGGGGCGCTGCACTTTATAGTTATTTTCAAAACTTTTGAAGGAAATTATATTAGTTTCAAAGGTGGAAACATTTGGACAAAAATATATTTTTTTTCTGGTGATGGCACCTGCTTAAAAAGTCAGGTGGCAACCAATAGGATCTCAACCAAAGTGGTGGCCTGACATTACCATCACCAGAGCTGTGCTGCTACTGTGGCTAGTAAATATATAGCACTATAATGTATTGTGCTCAATCCACATACTGTCCATGTATTATTATTGTAGTACATTTCTAACTTTGATGATGTTGCTGTTGTTTTTTGCTGTGTCTAGTTCACAGAATGGACTGAGATACTGTACTGATTTATGGCATTAGGATATCACAGATTCCCCCACGTTTATATGACATACAATTAAGTCTAGATTACATTATTCCATTATCGTTGTTCTTTTTGAGCATTGTCCAGAAATAGAATTGATCATTTCCTTTTGGATTGATTCAACATTAACCATAAAGAAACTTTCATAGTGTGTATGGACCTTCCCATAATTCCATATGTGCTGGAAATGCCACTTTCTGCCCTGTTGCAATTTTTATGGCATTGAGAGGTATCTGCTGCCACATCAAATATTCCTTACGAAGTTCTGACATTTTTTTTTTTTTTTTTACTGGCACTCACCACAACTACACACACATGCACAGACGCATACACACACACGCACACACACATACTTGTGTACATGCACATACATATAAACTCAAAAACCTTCCTTGCTGGCCTAAACCAACCGTATATCCCCCAGTGTGGATTTACGTAATCACTGGTGTATTTTTGCAGTGTCTGATGTGTGTGTTGAAACCGTGTTTCTATCTGCATCCTTCCTAAAACTGCACTGCTGTGATTTCTGCTGTGTACTTCACTTCTCTCACTTCGTCTCTTCCTGTAAAATCTAAAGTAAGAGCTCTACACTTCCTACATAACAGTTTTTAGATATTCCATACACTCATTGCTGATTATGGTTATTTTGATGACTTAATGTGTTTGTGTGTGTATGTGTGCTGGCTGTATGAATGTGACGTTGTTGCTCTGAATAGGTTTTCATGAGTGGGGGCTGTTTCTTGTGCCATCTGCCATCTGTGCAGACACTGGTACAAAGACCCATAGGAAATGCAGTCCAGGGGGGTCCCCCCCTCCACATTGTATGTCTGTAGGCTACAGTCAATCAACTTGTCATTACTGTTCACCATCACAGAGCAAAAGACAGAGACACATACACTGCCCTTTTCCAATGCAGCTGTCCTCTCGACCGCTGTCACATCAGTTTCCCAGAGTTATGAACACAGAGCTCCAGCTAATCATATTTTATTTATTATCCATTTACCTAATGGATAGGTTTCTTTCTGGGGGGATTATTCAAATAATAATGTAATGAAAAAGTACAAAAAAATACTTAAAGGAAATGAATAATCCATTTTAATCCCAGAGAACAAACTGAGACATACAAAAACCTTTAAAACATGACATATTCAAAAAGCTTGTTTGTCAGATCAATAGCTCAGAACCCAAATATATTCAGATTAGTGTGATGTAATGAAATGAAAAGCAGGACCCAGCAATTGTTTGGAAATTTTACATGACAAATGACCTCAACTATTATTTGACCATTGAAGCTGTTGGTGATGAATCTGTAGATCAACCCATCAATTAATTAACTAATCGTTTCCATGCCTCAGTGACTGATTATAATAGATATGTTTTTGCTCTAAATATTCTTGTTACCCGTGCTTTTAATGTCAGTGATAGATCCTCAGCCTAAAGCCTTGGAAAATCAAGATTATGAGAAGTTTATCCTGAATATAAATTGGTGCCAGTGATAAAATTAACTGCTGCTCTTATCAATGCTGTTTACCAAAAATGAGGTCATGCAGAAAACAGAATGTGGATTATTGAGTGTTTTGTGGCCAGTTTAGCCTCAATGTAATCCATATCTCTTTAGAGATTTGCTATGGTCATCATCGGAGCGCTAAAGGCTACGGGCAATAAAACCGCTCTGCTGTCCTGATAATAAAGCACAATAGCATTCAGTCGCTGTCTCGCCCTCGTTTTCTTTTTCGCTCCATCTCTCCCGCTCACTGCCTCGAACACACACACTTTCTCTTTGCTGCTTTCTCCTCTGTCCAGCCTGCTTCCTCCCGCCTCCTTTTGCAGTTCACACCGTTCATTCTCTTTGTTTGTTTTTCTCCCTTTCGTCTCCCTCTCTACTTCCCTTTTTTCCCCCCTCACTCTCCTTCAATTTTGCTCTCCTGTGCTCTGTTGAGCCCTCTTGGCGAAGCGTTAAGTGTATAATCTGTGATCTCATGTCTAGATGGGCCTCTCGTCTCCTCTTTCACTCTACACACAAAGGGACTGAATGGCCGCGGCTCACTCAGGGGACACAAATGAGTAATGAGCCACACAAACACATGCACACACTCACATATGCTGTGACCAAACAAACACACACACATCCCTGCGCCTCTCCAGCGCACTCCCAGAGGCTTTGAAGTTGCATATTGATGATGCTACCTCCAAAGGCTCAATTGAATGTGCCGAGGCAGAGGAGGTAGCTATTGACCGAGCTCTCTGACCCGTCATCTCTGATGGCCGTAATGAGCAACAGGTGCCTCTTTTGCCAGCTTTGGCCTTGGTAGTCATCCAATATTCAACAGTCAGTCATAGTAATCAGGCAGCATAATGGCTCATTTGATGTGCCATCACAGCACTACATAATGGGCTGTGGTGGGTCTGTGAGAGATCGTTTTCAATTAAATAATAATAATTCTAATTAATGTCACGCCTTTCAGAATACACCTTTGAAATTCATACCAAAGAGATTAAAACCAGAAGTTTAATTAAAAAGACAATGCACTTTTTTTTTTTTTTTATTTGCAGAAAGCCAGTGACGAAGCATTTAAGTTACATATGGTAAAATTGTCATCCAAGAGATGGTTAATCTTTCAGTGCGACAAAGAAGCTTTTTTCACTGAAGTCACAGCTGGAAAAAACGCAGGTGTGATTTATGAAATAGATAATGGCCTAATTTCATTTAGCTCCTTCAGTTTCATAACCTGACGTGCCAGATGTTCTGTTAACACCGTCTGGGAAGGCTTCATCGGAAACAGTTTGGAAAAGGGCAGGTGTTTCCGAGAAATACCTGGCAGGTAATTGGATGAATTGATCCGTCTATCATGGGCTAATTCAACCAATCAGAATTTAGATTCTGCATCCTTCCCATTTTTTCACTACTAGCAGAGCTGAAGGCCGTTAGGAGAAGAGCAAACGCATCACCTCCTTCAAGAAATGTCTCAAGTGCTGCTTTTTTCATTGAAGAAATACTCTTCAGTTCTGATATAACTGGTGCTATAGCAGCAAATAACCACTTTAGGAGCTGCCAGCCATCGCTTCTTGCTATGGTCACACCTAAGATGCCTAGAAGAAGCTGATTGATCTGAACCACTGTGGTTTGGCCACAGGTAAATAGCTGGGAGCCTGGCAGGTTGGATTCCTGCTGCCTCACATCATCTTTAAAGGCCTGATGTTGTGTATGCTGGCTCACTGTCACACAGCCAAGACTAACTTGGACACTTGAAACGACAGGGTTGTTGTTAATGTTATTAGTAACAGTTTAGTAACAGGCTTTCACACTAGACCTGAATCGGACCTTAATTTCATTCAATATTTGTGATTTGTTTTATTCGAGTTGGAACTGCCATGCCAGACTACTCCAAAGAATAACTTTTGAAAGCCATCTTTACGTCGTCTTTACAGTTTTTATGTAACCTGACATGTTATCTGGTGAACAGCAAAATAAACACTAGTATTTGTGAAAATGAGTCTGCAAGCTATATTTTTAGCATGAGCAGAGACTCGAGGGAGCTGAACGCTCGTCTCTGACAGTGAATTGCTCTACTTTTTCAGCCATACAGGATAACAGAGTGTATAACTCCATCAGCACTGACTGTTTGTTCGAAGAATGTTTATGTAATGTTTGGAGTTTACATATTTTCTGACAAGTAATGCTATAGCTCTACAAAACCTCATTGGAAGGTTGTTGGTGCTGAGAATAGTTTACATCTAGGCTCCTGCCAACAGTTGTTACTGATTTCTCCTTCTTCCTACACATAGCCAAGTAGTTTTAGTTGCCTGAATCTAACCACACCTCACAGTGGCTAGAATCAGGCATGTAATTGTCACCTAGTTCGGCAGCTTATCATCTAAAGTTTCACCTTGTTGTTTAGCTGTTCATACTGCAGCTTTACCTTTAACTTTAACACAGCTGTTTTCAGTAAAAAAAACTAAAAATGCCACAGTACATTACCTGCTCAGCATCAAAATGCAGACAGATAGGGTTAGTGGCTAGCTGGTGAGACTGAAAACAGCTAGCTGGTAGAGACCAAAAATAGAGGTAAAAGAGCGTGTATTGGTTGTGCAGAACCAGAAATACAACTTCAAATGAATGCTACTGTTACTTCGTAACTGCTGTAAGTGTAAATGAGCAAAACGTTGTCGTATCATCTTATTCACAACTTGTTTCTGCTTTCTCCAAAATGATCAGGTATTGCAGGTTTGACCACAGTTGAGCTGGCAGATTATAAAACTCTTGTATGGATTATTACTGTAGCTATGAGAGATGTGGTATATTTTTGTATAGGTATGAAGGCTTTTGGGGGAACAAGCGCTTTTCCAACTGTGAAATTTCTTGGGTGACTTGCCCTCGGAGTAACTCAGGACTGTTTCCAAGCAGTGTGGCTGGTGAGAAAGGTTCAGATGGACAGAGGGACTGTTTGTTTTTCCAGGCTCTTATGAGAGCTGGTTTTGGCTGGTCGAGGTGCCTGCTCATATAAGCTCTTTGTGGTGGGAAGACGGTCCTGGCACTGACCCCCCCCACCACCACCCTCCTCAAACTCCCACCTCCCCAACACATCCCGAGTGATGCCAAGCTGAGTGCCAGCTTCCTTTGCAGCCTGAATGAGCAGCACTGCATAGCTGGTCAGGACAGAATTAGAAATAGGGGGGACAGAGAGGAAAGGTAACACATAAGTGTGGAAGCACAGTTCTGATACTTTACATGAACATGAACTCTTTTTTTTAAAGAGTTTGAAAAAGTGAGAAAGTGTCTGGCTTCGTTCAAACCTATAAATAATCCACAATATGAGATTAGTCATCAGTCAGGAGTGCATATGTGTTTCAAGGTTAAACATCCTCAGTGCTCTGGAGCAAGGAATTAAGTTTTCATTCTACTCATAACACAAAGAGAATTTTATATTTCAGTATTGTGCAATCTTGTTTATTTCCAGTGTAACACAAGTGCATGTTCTATACACAGTAGACTCTTAATATGCAGCCTGACATTGATATGCAAAAAGCACAAACACAACCTCAAGTGTCAAATGTCCCGAAAGTCCCCTGGAACATCGATTGTAGGGAAGAGGTTGTCACTTCCTCAGCAACTGCTTGATGACAGGCAGTTTTGTTTTTTTTTTTTCTTTTTCTTTTTCAGTTTTGTGAATGGAACATACAGACATGAGTGGTACACTTGGGGAGCAATAATTGTCACTACGCTGCCAAAACAAATGTCTTCAACCAGTTGCCAAGAAGACAGTGAGGTCAGTTCTCACATTGCCTCGGAGGAGACGGCGTGGTACTGCCAAGCCCCTCTGTCCTGCGGCGTGCGGCATAATGCGGATCCCTGTTTATGTGTGCATGTCCCTTTAACCACCAGGGTATACATTGTGGTGGTAAAGGCCTCTTGTGCGTGCTCACTGATGTGATTGCTGGTCCCTTTTGTGAATGCTTTCCCCAGCAGGACGCACAGAGTTCGGTGAAAAGAGAGATCGAAGGTTACGAGTGTTTATGCAAAAGAATCATGTTTCCCGCATTAAAACTAATTAGCCGTCTTTTGTCCGTGTGTGTGGTGACGGCGGTGGCGGTGCTTGAGTGCGCTGAAGTGTGCTCACGATCAGCCTTATTACCAGCTATGCAGCATGTTTATTTATACATCAATTAAAGATCCCACTCGAGCAAATAATGGGCAGCATCAATCATCTTTATGGGAGTCACATTAAATGGAGAACATATATTTTGATGTGATGTTTTATTTTGAAGAATATCTTCTCTCTTCTGTCTCTCTCTCTGTCTGTCTGTCTGTCTGTCTGACTGTCCTTCCCTGTTTCCTGACATTCTTGGTCCAGGAAGCTCTTGGCAGTGTCAACCCTGGTTTTAACCTCCTTTCCAGATGCTGCTTCTGGTGGAGGAGAGATAATAATTATCTGGGCACGTTCTTTTTCTCCCACTGTGTTTCCTCCTCTAACACCCCCCTCCCCCCCTTTTCTCTGTATTGTTAGTCACGAGACTCAATTTGTTGCCGTTGTTTGCATCACCCCTCTCATCTCGCTGTGATGTTCTGAACACGGGTGGGAAGTGTAAGCAGAGAGAGATTACGCTCGTGCTGTACATGTGTAGGTATGCCCTGCGGGTATGTGTGTTTTCCGTGTTCACGTTGCTGTGTATCTGCGAGTGAGTTTCTACAAAGACGACGCCGTCTACCCCTAAGCTTCCGTTGTGGGGTGTATCGAGCATCCTCAGACTGGCAGGTTGTATAGATGTTGTGGGATGCATTGGTCCCAAGGGAGCTTTATAATTGCGAACCTCAGAGGAGATGGGGAAAAAAATTCGATGTTGGATGAATTAATTCTCCCTTCTGTTATTCCATGCCTCGTTCAGGGGTCCTCTCTAATCTGTGCTAATGTGTTCGCAGAGTGCACTGGATCAATTCACTTCACTGAGAGAGGAGAGAGGAAGGGGGCAGAATGAGAGGGAGAAATGAGAGGCAGTTAGTGTGTCTGATGAGCAGGAGGGAATGAGGAGCAGGTAGAAGAGCATGGAGACTTTACACTTGAATGAGTGTTGTTTTAACACCAAGGCCCTAAAATCTGATCAGTCCCAAGGTGACTTTCGTGAAACTAATGAGTGGAAAGCAACCATGGCTTAAAAGGCCTAACCTTTAATCTCTAAAGCCTGTCAATGGGCTGGCATGTAATAAATACTGCTGTTGATAATGACTGCTGCAGCTAATGTTCCACCGTATGTCGATATTATATGTCTCTGTCAGTATTAGCGTCCATATTCTGTTTTCGTTGTGTTTTGGGGTTGAGATCAGTTCTATTTAAATTAAACCAAACTTCTGGAGTTTCTTTAAATCAGGTCTTCATCCAAATGTTGCTTAAACCGTAACTGAATTTACAGGAACAGAAAATGCAACTTAATGTGCATTTCCATCTACTACTGTTATGAAAGTATTGGTATTTGAGCATATTAAACTGTGATTACTACTAAATTCTTCCACTCAGATGCTTCAAACCAATGCAGAAGAAGTTATAAAGTTATAAGAGCACCAGTCAAATCTGATACAATGGAAAACCATGTTGAAAAATGTGATGCATTTAGTTTGTTTCATGAATTCATTTGAGGAAGTTTCCAGCCTCATTAATCACACACATATCTGAAGTCTTCAACCTTTCAACCTCTGCCAAGTAAAAACTTTTATTTATTTATTTATTTTTAAAAAATATTTGTATTTTTCACTTCATTTTTTAAAAATACAAATAAAAACAGGTGGAAGGAAATGCACGTTGAACTTTTGTTGAGCATCAGGGTTAAGTGATAAAGGTAAACATAATAGATGTAAATTGATAGTGGTAAACATTCAACTTTAACAGTAGCACAAATGGAAAACCACAAACCGAATCATAATAGTTTTAAATACAGCAATATTATCATTTTTTAATATTCATGTGAATGTTAATAGCAGAGCCAGAAAAGTGCTGGCAGCAAAGCCCTTTTTTATATTGAATGCAGCAAGGGTGTGTTTAATTGTTTATGAATTTCACTCTTATCATTTATACGATAAAGCACATGTGATGACATTTATGCAAAGTTAGGTAAAATATGGTCCCTGAAAGTCCCTGAAATCAATATCATCAATTTATTTTCATATCTGTTATACACACACACACACACACACACACACACACACACACACACACACACACACACACACAAAATGATGTAGCATATTGCACATAGCAATATTAGATGTAGCATTATCAATTTTATTTTAAAAAGATTGTCTGAAAGTCTTATTATTAGCTTTTTCTAGAGTTTTCAGCCACATCTTGTGGGCTTCATCAGCAGATGTTTTCTCAGTTGTCATGGAGATGGCTAGGTGTCTTGGTGTTCTGCAATAAATTGTAAAAATCAGCTTGTTATTCATGTAAAACAAAAACTTGACTGACTTGTTTTTGAGTTCAGCTACAATTACAATTATGTAATAACAGAAACAGGATCAGATCATCTTAGTAAGAGCACAGACAGTACTATTGAATCAATTCCCAGACCTACATGCAGAATTCATTATCGAGAACAGAGCCCTTTATCAAACACAATTCAGATTCACTTTTCCTTTTTGACTGCAGGTTGACTCCGTCTCTTTTCTCCGTCTCTTGTTCTCTTCAGAATACAGATAACGGAGGGCTGCTCCAGCCACAGACGTGCAGACACAGTTTATCCTGTCCGTTGTCTTTATCTCCCGTCTGCTAGCCTCTCCTAAGCTGCTGCGTGTTTCTCGTCCATCTGATTTAATAACCTCTTACAGTAGCTTGTTGGTTGCTATGGCTACTCTTTCCTGGACAGTGTAGTATGCTGAGTGGGTATGCTTGTGTTCATGTGCTGGATGTGATGAGTGTGAGCTTGCTGTGCATGAGGCGCAGTGATATGAAGGCTGTACTTTCACAAGTAATTATAGTGCATCAGCCATTAGGAGAGAGCATTTGCACTTGACTTTAAAAGTAGCCTGTGGTGTCCTCCTCTAACTAATGCTATCTGAGATGACTGAACGGTGTGTTAATCAGTGTGCGCTTGCGTGGTTGTGTCTATCTGAGGGAGTGGAGGGGAGCATTTTTATGCCTGCTGTATTTTGAGAGTGTTTGTAGTTCGCAGAGGAGAGTGCTGTGCTCCTCACAATAGTGAGAGAGCAATAGGAGAGTAGACGGGGTTGTGTGTGTGTGTATATGTGTGTGCTTGTGTGCTCATGTGTGCAGAAATGAAGGACGTTTATTTGTTGCAGTATGTGTGGCCCCCGGCAGAAGAAATGCTTTCCTGACCACAATCAGCATCCATCAGAAGCCAGGCTTACCTCTCCTACAGACAAAAGGTTAAATGCTTCACTAAATCATTCTCTCTTTTTGTTCTCTCTCTCTCTTTCTCTCTCTTTTCCCATCTTGTTTCATTCCCCCTCCCCAACCGATTTCTTCTGCCATACACCTTCCTTTACATTGGTTCCCTGCCCTTTTTTGCCCCCCAAACTATGTCCTTCCTCCCCTCCCCATCTTCCTCCTCCTCCTTCTCCTCCTCCTCCTCACCGTCCTCCAGCTGGTGGGTGGCGAGTTTGACCTGGAAATGAACTTCATCATCCAGGAGGCGGAGAGCATCGGCTGCATGGTGGAGTTGTTGTCCCACTGCGAGGTGACGTGCCAGGCTGAGATCTGGAGCATGTTCACAGCCATTCTGCGCAAGAGCGTGCGCAACCTGCAGACTAGCACAGAGGTCGGCCTCATCCAGCAGGTGCTACTCAAGATGAGCACCGTGGACGACATGATCGCAGGTGAGCAACAGACAGACGGACGGATAATTATGCTCATGAGCATGTTGTGATATACATAAAGATACTGAACTCCAGCATGCTAATGGGACTCATGTCTGAAATCACTATCATAATACTAATGATAGTATTTTTACAGTATCAATTTACACTTCATTTTTTACATTAGTACAGACTAATGCACTTCAATACAACACCTCTGCCATGGATTTTACTTTGAAAGTCAGCCCATATTGTATAAAGAGAAATATCTCTTTTGTTTTTTGATTATAAAGCAAGTCTAAAGTGCTCAATCCATGGAGAAATGCACAGAGCCTGTATTCAGAAACTGAGTCTTGAAACAAGCCATCAGGACTTCAGCCCACCTGGACCCACCATCCAGCCCCAGTGTTTACCTTAAATCTGCTGTATTTTTATTCAGTCTCTGAGTCGGCCAATTAGAAGAGTTTCTATTTACAGTTTGAGAACAGGTTGGAGGATAAGACAATATGAGCATCACAGCACAAGTTCAATGAAGCTTGATGATTTATTGCATCACTTCCGATCTGCAGGGCAAACACAAACACATTAAGAGATAGCTTCACATATTTTTATATTCACCTAGGCTCAGGTACAGTATTTCAATAAATTGTTGACTCAAAAATGGATCATTGCTACTGGGTCAGAAGTGCAGAAAATGAATGTAGAAAAACACGGAAAGACCGACTTTCACACTCACTTAAGATCTGTGACATGTCCTCACTCTGTCAAACACCAGTTTATGATGTTGAAAATTACAGCAGCTGGTGTTGTGAAGGTTTTTTTTTTAATTCAGTTTAGCTTTTTACTGCTTATCCTTAACCCGTATAGCGTTTGGTAATGATTTCAGACAGGTAGTGATTTTCTCACAAATGTGCCAGACTTTCATGCAAAATTAGCTGTTTTGATTGACTTGGGTAATTTTTAATGTGTATGACAACATTTCTAACATTAAGCTATTGAAGCAAACAATATATTGTTCATTTTGAATTTTTTTCTTCCATTGGAGTATGAAAAAAACACAAAATTGACCTCACACATCACTAAGTACATGTAAAGTTTTTTTTTTTACAAAAACTCAAAAGAAAGTGGGTTTAGTGTTGAAGATGTTCAGTGGTTGAATTTCAGAATCTTCCTTCATCTCCAAATGATTTCATGTGTGCCTTTGTGTTTACCCTGCGGTCAGACATCCATAACAACTCGCTGGTGCAGCAGAGGCAGAGTAATCACCTCAGTATGTTCCTGTGCATGCTGCGATTTGTATGTGCGGGCTCGATTACAAACCAGCGCACCCACACTGTTGTCTCTTTACATGATCACATTGGCCTTGACTTCCCCCCCTTAATGATGCTTCGGTGTGCGAGTGTCCTCTCCTTCCATCTCCTCAGTGTCCTCTCTGTCCTACCTACTGCCGCAGGATAACGTGTTTTATAACTTCTATGAGTTATTATTACTGCTCACCACAGCTGATATACACTGCTTAAATGAATTTAATGTCAATTCTCCCAGTTTCCATTTCTCAGCCATGATTCTCAGACTTTTCTGAAACTATTTAAAATGACCTACATGGATTGATTGTACCAAAAACAGAGCTTAGGGGTTTTAAATCTAGGACATTGTGTATTGCATTTTCCTCTCATACCAAGCACCTCGGTGAGCTAGCCTTCTGCCTTATTCCCTATTGCTGGGCTCAGGCTAATTAAATATTGTGGGAAGACTCTATTCATATCTGGCAGGCCTAATAGAAAAGAAGAACCCTTTGTAAGCAGATTGCTTCACTCTGAGAGGCCTGTGCTGTAACACTGCCACTTCCACACTGTTCAGTTGTAGCTGTGTGAAGTGAAAGTCAGTGAGGCGGGAAGGTCATTTTGACTAAACAAATGTATGTAACCACAATGTCGTCTTTAATTATCTGCTTAAGTATTCTGAGGGAGATACTTTTGAAACCTCGTTTCTGTCAATTTCATGATGTGCACTCATTAAACAAGAGCTCATTTGGAGTCTTAGTGAGGTGAGACGGGTTGTTACAGAGTTCCCATTGCTTGTGTGTGTGAAAATGTGAATAGTCTAGACATTTAGAAAATGTTCACATTTATTCAGTCTCTTAAAGCTAGAGCCAGGAGGTGATTAGCTTAGCATAGCATAGCATAAAGGCTAGTAGCAGGGGGAAACAGTCAGTAGCCCAACCAAAAGATATTTATTGAATTTTAGATTTGTGTTTTTGTAAGGTGCTGATAAGAAGATTTCTTTTTTTTTTAAGCAGGGGTTGCTTTTTCCCCTTGTTTTCAGTTCTGCTGCTAAGCTAAGCTAAATTTCTGGTGGTGTAGATTCATATTTATAGTACAAACATGGGTAAGGTGTCAGATATTTCATCTAATTCTCAATGAATAAGCTTGTTTCCCAGTGTATCAAATTAAAGGAGCTATATTTAAGTTTTGCTATCACTAAATAGCTAATATTAGCATTAGCAGCTGTTTACTATATATATAATATTTCGAATTTAACATCAAACTTCTTTCCTTTACTTGCCAAGAGCTGTCTCCAGAGGTGGAAAGCCAATAGCAATGTGAATTGTTGTTTGTGTTACATCTTTTCTTCTAGCGAAGTTAGCATGCTAACCATCTAGCTCCAGCTCCCATTAGCCCGTCTTGTCACTTTCCCGTGTTGGAAAGTGACAATCACCATGACAGTGACAATGGCTGAAGCTCTTGTCAAGCCACAATCACCACCACATTGTCCTGGCAAAAACCACATTCAGAAATATTACAAATGGCCCTTTTGAAAACATTTAAAATAAAAAAATATGCAGCTTCTCAGTCTTGGATATACAATGTTTGGTGTAAACACCATACAGCCATTTTATGTGTATTTTATTATTATGTATTTATTATTCAAAAGTAATTATTATATATAAATAATAATAATAAATTTTATTGTATTTTATTTTAATTGATACAATTCATAATTTGATATTCATTAACAAGCCTCATGAACGCAATGTGCAAGCCTGTTGCTGTTGGCTGTACTAGTTTAAGTATTACATTGAATCTGAGAAGATTTAACATCTTCTATGTACATTTTCCTTCACATTAACTAATTTATTAAGACCAATATACACTAACGTGACAAGATATTACTGTACTAAGTTGAACTATGCTGTGCTCAGCAAATCTGCTTAAGTTTCAAGGTTGTCCGCATTTTCTATACAGACGAATTTTGAAGGCACTAATAGATTGCTCAACACTCACAGTGTGTCAGGAGAGGGAGCTCCAAACGCTGACTCACACACAAACACACACACAGACATACACATCCAGAATGTCTTATTGCTGCTGTCTTAGACTCACTTTCTGCCTCTGTCTGTATTTTCTCAGATCTTCTGGTGGACATGCTGGGAGTCATGGCCAGTTACAGCATCACAGTCAAGGAGCTGAAGCTGCTCTTCAGTATGCTGAGGGGGGACAATGGCATCTGGGTGAGTTGGTCGACAATTTAAAAAAAAAAAAACATCTGACCAAAGTGACAGTTTTCAGATTGTGTGTGTTGTGTTTAAGATTGTGTATCAGTGGGTGTTGTTGGTATTGTTGGCAGTTATAATTTTGGATAACATACACATGGATCATCTATATCTGTGTTTTTTTGGACAACAAACATTAACACTTTTCTGTCATAAATTCTTCTTTTATTTCATATTGTGAGTCTGTCTGACATCGGTGACTGGATATTGACTTCTACGATTGACGATTGAATGAGGTTCAATCCAAACTCCTCCGAGTAGATCTTTGTTGATGTCACTGTTTACTAGAGCTAGAAATGCAATTTAAGAAAGATTGGAGAGCCAAATGGCAGTGTGTAATAAATACAACAAGAGTATTATACACAAGCACAGATTGCAGTGTGTTTGCTCACACAGGTGAGCCATTGTACGGTGTTACAGTGATTTCCTGAACCTTCTTTGTTATGGCTGAACTGAATGCATCTGTTAGAAAAACAAGCTCCGCTGTCTCTGCAGTGTGTCGCGGAGCGAATAGGATGGAGAGTCCATGATGAGGAGCAAGTTGTTCACCGACCTCCTGTCCCTCACTGATTCAAACATCTCTAGTTCTGACCAATGATGGTCTCCACAGTTATTAGTCAGTTTATTGATCGTGCTGGCATCTCTGCCACAGGTTCTCCTCCCCCAACATACCACAGCAGAGTAGATGTGACTCACAACCACAGATGTTTGGATTGATTTATGAGTGTATGTCAAGACAATGGTAATTGAGCTCACGTTTAACTTTTTTTTTTCTTCTTGTAATTGACTATTAATACAACAGTGTTACCTCTGTTTGCGTAATAAGTTACAGCCTAATCAGCCGTGAAGGTGAAACACTAATGAAATAGCCCATTAATTCAGAATTGTTTTCCTCCTGGGGAGAAGGTTGACATTTTTTTTTAACAGCACCCTGCCAGACCCACACACTAACCACCATCTTATATTACCACCGAGCAGTGTCACTGGAGTAAATGCCTTGCTCAAGGGCCCTTTTTTTTTTTCTTCTTCTTCTCGTCAGACTTTTTTATTAGGAGACAGGAGAACATCTACTCATCTGTAACCTTCTCTGCACTTGAATAGCCAGTGTTTGGGAGTAGTGAATCACTTGCAGTAGCTTGCTGGTCAGTCAATTATATGTACACAGTGATTCAAGTAGTTTTTATTTATTTTTCTTCCATTTTTTAAATCAGTTGAGGTCCATAAAAAGAAATTATTTATTTATTTTATTTTTTCATTGCTTCTCTCTTTCATCATGACAGCTGTGAAGGTATTGCCAGGCAATGCATTTGTCAGGCAGTCCACACCACACACTTGACCTTTGTGTAGTGCATGTGCAAAAGCCAAGGGCGGGTGTTGCTCAACAGTCACACAGCGACAAAACGTCATCATGGATAAACCTCCTGAATCTCAGCTGAAAAAAGAATCAGAGTCACCACGCCTAAATGTTTTTTGTATACAAAACCAAAGCTGACCTTCTTTGCATTTTCAAGCAAGGAGGCAGGTTTTGCAATAAACTGGCATTTAACTAGTTTAACTTAAGTTTGCATCACATGTGCATTGCCAACAGATTTTTTTGTGGAGTAGTTTGAGCTACTTTTACTAAGTAGCTTCATTTCACTAAACTAGATTTTTTCATTGTGTTGCTTTGCTGTAGTTCAATTCCTTCCAGTGAAAAGCCAAAGATATTATTTCTGTGGCACTGTGCACAACTGTAGTGCTGACATTTTATAATGGTTTTCTCCCATTGTAAATGTTTGGCCTGGATGGTGCCTTGTTAATACAGTTTATTATCACTATTAGTATTATTAATAAAATTTGTTTCTGAAAAAGGGAGGATAGGCTGTGTAGTTGCTGACTCATGCTTACTCTTAGAGCCACAATGCCAAGTTTACTTTAAGTACTTGTTAATGAGGTTAATTCAGGAGAGACTCAGGAGTGCTAAGTACAAATTCCACTCACAGTGCTACTTGTTGTCAGCATCTTGACTGCTCCCTGTAGTTTTTAATCACTAGTAGATTCAGACCTAATGTTGTAAAAAAGAGCTGTGACATTTAAGATGTTTTTTAAAGACTACACAGTCTCTTTTGCCATCCCTGCTCACTGCAGGCATGTGTAATGCCTCGGCCTCTGCTAGTGTCCACTAGCTAAGTCAATACACCCTCATTCCTTCTTGTCAATCTCCCCTCTACTCATGCTCCAGGACAACTGCCATCAACAGTCCCTGTTCACTGATCAGTGTTCCACCGCAAGACCATCATACGTCCCCTCAGCTCCCTCTCTCTCTGTACCTCCTCTGTCCAATAACGAGCGCTGCCCCATTCACCTCGCCCCTATTTCCCTGTCTTTTCCAATTTCTCCTCCCCCAAACAGCCCTCTCCAGAGACAGATCGATTAAGGGTTGCCATGGTATTGATGAGGTGTTGTCGGGGGATGGCGGAGGTGATTGAAGAGTTATTGATCCAGTGGGGTTGTGGTGGAGATGTGATGTCACACCATGTTTTTTTTTTTAACAGATTCTCACCCCTGTGTCTCTGATAGATGCAGAATCTGTCACATAATAATGGCAATTGCTTTCTTTTTGCCTCCTCTCCTCTCCTTTCCTTTCCTCTTCCCTCCCCTCCTCTCCTCCAGCCGAGACACGCGATCAAGCTCTTGTCGGTGTTGAACCAGATGCCTCAGAGACACGGTCCCGATACCTTCTTCAACTTTCCAGGACGCAGTGCAGCGGTGAGACCGACCGAAGATCAGCACACAAAACACACGGCAGAGCCTCATTAGCACAAATTAGTCTAATTTATTCTTTGTGCACCCACATTGCTAAAGACTCCTTCATGACATCCCTGTTTACAGTCAGCACATCTTAATTAGCACCAGTGCAATGAGTTGAATGATAAAAAAAGAAGTAATGACAAACTGAGTGACATATTGATTACCATAAACATTGGCGACTTCTCTGTGTATCCTCTTCCAGGCTATAGCCTTGCCACCAATTGCCAAATGGCCTTACCAGAACGGATTCACTATCAACACTTGGTTCAGACAGGATCCACTCAACAACATCAACGTGGACAAAGACAAACCATACCTCTATTGGTAAGTAGAACGCCAATTATCTGGTTTACACAATGACATATTGCAAAAATTAGATTAAAAAGTAAAGGTTTTTCTTTAATATCTTATCTATTATTAACATACTTTTTCTGAACTTAAATTAAAATTCCTCACTTTCAAATTCTTCAGTACTGTCTGAGGATTTCTTTAATGGAAAAAGATTTCTTTGCTCTCGCCATTTTGTGTTTTTATTAAAAGTCAGTCTAGAGAAAATAAATACTGTAAAAGATGCCCAAATGTCAGTGGCTTCACTTACAGTAGTCCTTTCTGGTCAGAAGGAGTCAGAAGGAACTAACTTAAGTGAAGTGAACACTGTAAGAGAAAGCAGACTTCACTCAGGCCTTATAATCTTTCTCATTAGCTGTCAACACTGCACAGGGAAAGTTACTCATTTCACAATCATATGAAACCAGCAAATCCCCACAGCTATCTGTGGCATTTGTGTGTGATAGAGGACAAAAGCAACTTACTAAATTAAAATTCAGACATTATTCAGTCCTTGGAGTGTTAGTGTAAAGTAATTGAACACAGACCAAGTGGCAACCCACCGTGACGTCACTGTGAGAAGTTGAAGTTAAAGTATTTTCTCATAGACTTCAATACAGTTGGACTTTGCTTTGCACCCAGCGGAGTCGCACCCTGATTGTCATTAGATAGAAAGCTGGTTCCTGAACAGTAGAAACATATTATTTTTATTATTTATTACATTTTCTTTACTGAAGCTCAACATTTAACTCATCAGAGTGAATGACACACACAGAAAGTTGAAAGATAAACAGATAATGAATAAGAACATAACTTTAAATGTCAAGGCACTCCATTATGAGTACGCTGCTGGGTGGATGGCTCTGCTCGCTCTACATCTCTGGACCTCGCTGGCCTCAGCGTTAACACTGTAAGTGCAGACCGTTAGCCGCTATGAAGCTTCATTAGCTTTGACCTTTTATTTAATTGAACTCCTTTACTTCGCTGCTTGGCTTCTTCCCTACGCCTCGTCACTCTGGGACGCTAAGCGACGAAGTTCTCCCTTTACCTCTCCCCCTCACAGAGTTGAGCTGATTCATTACAGACAGAAATAAGAATCAAGGAGCGAGTCATTTACAGGAAGGATGTCATACATCCATATATTCTCTGGATACCATCGCAGAAATGAGCTCTAATCGTGAAAAGTGTGAGGATGTAATCCTGTTTCCTTAGTAACCATTTGTCAGGTTGTCATGGTAAGCGAGGAGCGAGAGAGGGAGGGCGCCCTCCTCTCCTCTGGCCCATGTCTTATCATCCTCCCCCAGATGCAGCTGCTACTCCAGCCGCCTGTCTGATACTGGCCTCCGCAGCTGCATTAAGGCCACGATAACACAGCATATACACTCCTATTGTGTATCAAGGATTCACTTGAGAAGGGATTTATATCTGCTTTCTGGTTCCACTGCGTGTGTGATCCTCTCTGGGCCTGTTTTAGAAGTGAAGTATGTCTTGTTGTTTCACGAAGTAGCTTAGCTGTGAGACCGGGTTTTACATGAAGGTTATGAGTGCGGGAAGAGAAACATTATGGAGAAAAAAATGGAGGGAAAGGGATTAGTGGTGTTTCTCACAAACCCATGATCTGGGACCCCTGGTGCTGCTGCAGAAGAAAGCACCTTAAAATCCTGCTTTCTGTGACTGCTGTTGGCTTAAATACTGTGATATGTGGGCGTGAAAGGTTTTTTGCTTGTATTTTGGTCGGCAGGAAGGTCTAATTTTAATCTGTGAAAAACAGTTGACTTCCTCTGATGCAGTTGACCTTTTGCAGTCATAGTGGTAGCTTGCACAAACAAAAACATTATATTGTTTACAATAAAACCAGTCCGACAAATCAAACCAGACAACATGGTCAGACTCATTTATTCGATAGATTTTTATTTACACAGTGAACACCATTCAGCCACAGAGAAACTCAGACACTGCACCATCCATTAGCAGGTATTTTCAAACACAGGTCTTGGATTGAACTCTTTCTGCCCTTCCTGCAGCTTTCGCACCAGTAAAGGAATCGGCTACTCCGCTCACTTTGTGGGAAACTGTCTCATTGTGACGTCATTAAAATCGAAAGGAAAAGGCTTCCAGCACTGTGTGAAATATGATTTCCAACCCCGCAAGGTAAGACTTACATGTGCAACCAAATAACTAACTGTATATTTTTTAGCTAATGCAGAGTTTGATTATCCAGTGCATCCACTTGTTAGATGAAGCAGCATCAGGACTGTGTGGCTGCTCTCCTCTCTCTCCTCTTCTGTCTCCTTGCACTCACTTGTTAATGACTCTAGATAAGATCTGTCAATTAAGACCTAAACACTGCCCCTCTACAGCGCTGTCAGCATTTTGCTACTGTCCTGCACAAACACTCACTCGCACACTCTTGCATGCACACATAAACACACACATTCGCTTGATGAGATGGCCCTCCACAGTATTTGCTGACCCAGTCGAATCTCTGCGCTGCCTAACA